>CAUYPK010112822.1:0-12544 GCA_963574355.1 Loris lydekkerianus
GCGTAGCAACGACTCAGCAAGGCCCGGCCTGAAACTGCCTCTACCTAGATACAGCCAATGTGGTACCATGCCACTGGCCCGACCCTGTCACTCACCTCTTCCCCCGCCTTCTTTCCCTGCCCCTTCTCCAAAATAAAAAAATTAAAAAAAAAAAAAAAAAAAAAAAAAAAAGAATTTCTGCATAACATAATGTGTTTAATATACCAATAACCTCATCATTAAAGCCAAAAAACTTACTAGTTAGGACTTTTTGTGACAGTACACATGGATAATGAACACTATCAGGTAAGAATTTCTCTTTTACTGTAAGAAACATGTCTTCTAAGATGAATAACAATAAGGTAATGTGTTAAAGATAATAAAAATAACATCCAATGTGAACCCCACATTAGTAGTCCCAGGCATCTAGGCAGAAGAAAAGATAAGGCTGATTAATACTATACATTAATTGATAGTATGTAAATTTATATTTATAGTATTTAAGCAACAGAGCCAAAAGACAGGATCCTATCTAAGATGAAGCTGCCACTCACCTATGTCCTCTCTCATCTTCCCTCTTTCATGCACTAAAAGATTAGCATCTGATCAATACATCACATACCAGGCATATTATAGTCATTCCTTATCTGAGATGGGTATAGTTATCCCCAGTCTGCAAACAAAACACTGAAACTCAGAGAGGTGAGTGTCCTGCCCATAAGTTAGGTAACAACATAGACAATGAGTGACAAAGCCAAAATCCTCATCATGTCTGACCAAAAAACTCTACATTTTTCCATTAATTGCACCTTTCAGTTATTCAGGCCAAAAGACCTAGACTCATCCTTGACCTTCTCTTTCTCTGGCAATTTGAATCTGATTTGTCAGCAATCCTGTTGGTTCTACCTCCAAATATATTCAGAATCTGGCCATGGCCATGGCTGGCCCCCAGCACTCTGCCACAGCCATCCTGGTCCACACCATTGTCATCTCTCCTGGATGACTGCTGGGCAGCTTGGTCCCTCTACTCCTGCCCTTGCCCCCCAAGTCTGTTTTTAACACCAGCCTCAGTGATCTTCTCCTAACCTGCTTAAAACTCTCAGGGAGCTCCCAAAAGTCACGCACAGAGGCATATGCAGCCCTGCCCGGTCCATACACACACACACACACACACACACACACACGTGACATTCCCTCACTCCCCCCATTCTGCCACTCTGAACGTGCCAGTCTTGTTCACACCTTAGAGTCACCTCACTAGCTTTGCCCTCTGCCTAGCACGTTCTTCCTTTGGGTGGCCACCTGATTTTTTCCCTCTTCAGCATCCACCAAATGTCACTTTCTCGAGGAGGTCTACCCTGTAAACACAGCCTTGCTTCCTCCTACCACCTCCCTGACCTCCCTTACCCTGCTTTATTTTCCCACGAATCATTTGCCCTCCCATATACACAGAAGATATTTTGTGTACTGTATATGGTTTGCTGTCTCTCCCCCACTAAAATGTAAACTTCATGCAGTAAGGATCTGGTGGGAGGTAGGGCTGGGGATGCTTATTGTTGTTGTTCATTGATATATCAAGAATCTAGGACAGTATCTGGCACACCATAGGTGCTGGATAAAGACTTGTTGTTGCACACCGTCTCCCGATGTCCTTCACCTTTTATAATAGCTTTGCATCATATGGCTCTTTGAGAATTTGAAGCTATCATGATCTGGATTCTCTCCCCAGGAAAATACACAAATGCACATTCAAACAAATCTTTGTTTCCATAATTCTGCGAACTTCCTAAAGACTTAAGACATAAGGATGAACAGACTATTTATGTGCCATTGATAAGCCACATGGACACCATGATTGGAACCATAGTTTCTCCATTACAGAGCAAGGCCACAAAACACAGGTGTCCTGTGTTAGGGCCAGTAGTGGAATAGAGGCTGCCAGACAACAACTTTGTAGGAGTAGGAGAGGCTCCGAATAAGGCCATGCTGGGATCTAGGCAGCAGGTCAGGGGAGACCACCTCAGGCACTTCCTTTCTGTTTCTCTTTGCTACTGGCAGGCTGACTACCCCTCCACCCCACCACCTCGTCTTACCCTGGATTGCATTAACCTTAAGTCAGGAAGGAAGAGCCCGTCTCCCACAGAGTGGGTAAGCTCCAAAATAGCAGTGGTGAGTGACAAGGACACTACCAAGTAAAGGCAATTGGAAAAGCAAGAAAATTCTAGCTGCTTCCCAGCTGGGGCAGTCATTCTCAGTTGTTGATTTGTGTGTGGGTGTGACGACTTCAGAAACTTCCTAAGCAAAAAGGAAAAAAGAACACTTTGAAGAGCTTTTTATTTCTCTTCAGGGGAAAAAAATACCTCTACAAATATAAAATCAAAATCAATCAGAATTATAAAGTACTAAGAAATGGAAAATATGTTTGTTAGAACACAAAAGATGTTTTAGAGAAAATGAATGGTCTCAATATTCTTTGCAATGATACTTAAAAAGAGTAGACCATTAATTGAAAGCTTATTGGCCTGAACAGACTGGTATATTTGGCCTTTGGTGTTCCATTCACCTTCCTGCAGCAGGAAGAGAGCTCAGGTAAGTAATACAACAAGCAGGGATGACAAGGGGTGAAGGTGCTGCTATCACAAAGTTCATCACAACCCAGCTCCTTCAAGTGCACTATAACGCCAGTTCTAAGCACAGCATAATGAATCTGAATGGAATAATTGCTTTACACATCTGTTTGGAAGGTCAGGAAAAGTCCCCTGATGCGGAGGAAGCATCATAGTGAGGGCTCAGGCAGAATCTGCCGGGAGAAGAGGACGACAGCAAGAGGGAACCTGCCGAGTGAGAGAAACATCTACTGAAAAATTTGCTGGATGAAAAAAGCAGTTGATTTCAGTTGTCTGAATTCCAAAACTACTGCCAAAGATTGTGGTCAGGGTGGCTGGGGGAATAGCAGTAGTGTGGATTCTTCTCAGAATAAGTCATGTAAAATCTATGCAGCAAAAACAATCCCCACAGACTGGTGAGAAATAACGGTTGTGTTGTTGTACTCTTCCACAAGGAGGGGACTGCCACAGGCTCCCACACCCTGTGGGTGGCCCTGAGCTCTACCCTCCCCTGTGTGTGGCACCAGAGTAACATTTGCTAGAGACAGGAACACCCCATCCTTGAGAAGCACCTCGTGTTGACGCACACCTTTCACATCCACAGTCCCATCCAGTCTGGAACAACCTTGGTGTTAACACCTTAGGAATGTGGTGACAAGACAAGCCACTGAGCTCACAGCGCAACCTCCCTGGATCATCACACACTTTGAACTGTCTGAACATTACCTCAAAAATAAATAGGTCAGAGAACTCCATTAATGTCACACGCCTACAGTCTTTGCCGCCAAGCTCCAAACTAAAGGCACCAGTGAAATTCAGGCAGAGACAGGACTCCACATTGGCACCAGGCATTTCTGAACAAGCCAATCTCTTGAAACATACTTAAAGAAACTCTGCCCTAGATGTTAGATCATTGATTCTAAAGTGTGGCCCTTGAGCCATCAGCATCAGCTGGGAACCCATCAGAAACACAAATCTTGGATCGTCACTCTAGTCATACCGAAATGGAAATAGTGAGGTAAAGCCCAGCAATCAGCATCTTAGCAAGCTCAGGCCATCCTAATGTTCACTCACATTGAAAAGCTCTGAACTGGCCAATGGAGTTTGTACAGTTGGGAGGAGAAGACCCCAGTGAAGCAGCTGCCAGAGAAAGTAGGATGGAAATTATCAGCTTTGCTGATAGATGAAAATACTGCATCCCATCAAACTTTTTAAAAAGCTAAAAAATTTAACACTCTGAAAAAGGCAAAACTTTGGAGATAGTAAAAAGATTGATGATTGGCAGGGTTTGGAGAAGGAGGAAGGGCTGAAGGAGCAAAGCACCAAGAGGCTGGTTAGGGCAGTGAGACTGCTCTATACACAGTGGCTGGGTACGCACAGACAGGTGGACACAACATTCGTGTGCAACTTCTAGTATTTTAACATAGCAAATTGCACTCGAACTTTATGTCTACCCCGTATATCTCAACCCACAGAATGTACAACACTGACAGGGAGCCCTACTGGAACTATAGACTTTAGGTAATTATGACATGTTAGTATAGTTCCACCAACTGTAACAAATGTCCCACTCTGGCAGGGATGTTGGTGGGGGGGGAGCCATGCAGTGTGGGGGCAAAGGGTAGGATAAGAGGTATCTCTGTACTTTCTTCACAGTTTTGCTGGGAGACTAAAGGTGATCTTTCAAAATCTCTATTTGTATTTATCTTTATTTATTTTCCTTTTTTTATTGTTTGGGATTCACTGAGTGTACAAAGAATTGGGTTACACTGAGTACAATTGTTAGAGAAAGTTCTTCTTATAATTGTATCCCACCCTCAAGTGATGTGCCATACACTGTGACCCCCATCCTCTTCCCTCCTCCTCAATCCCCTTCACCCCACCCCTTGTATTAGCTCATCTACTGCCTTCATATTAGAATTGAATACTTTGGATTCTTGCTTCTCCATTCTGTGATGCTTTACTAAGAAGGATGTGTACCACCTCCATCCGGGTTAACCCAAAAGACATGAAGTCTCTATCTTTTAATGGCTGAACAATATTCCAGGATATATATATGCCACAGCTTGTTAAGCCATTCCTGATTTGGTGGGCATTTATGTTGTTTCCACATTTTGGCGATTGTAAATTGAGCTGCAGAAAACAGTCTAGTGCAAATGTCCCTATGATAGAAGAATTTTTTTTCCTTCTGGGTAGATGCCCAGTAGTGGGATTGCAGGATCAAATGGGAGGTCTAGCTTGAGTTCTTTGAGGATTCTCCATACTTCCTTCCAAAAAAGTTGTATTAGTTTGCAGTCCTACCAGCAGTGTTAAAGTCCCTTCTGGGGCTCAGAGCCTGTAGCTCAGCTAGGGCACCAGGCACGTACACCAGAGCTGGCGGGTTCAAATCCAGCCTGGGCCTGCCAAACAACAACTATAACCAAAAAATAGCCAGGAATTGTGGCAGGCACCTGTGGTCTCAGTCACTTGGGAGGCTGAGGCAAGAGAACCGCTTAAGCCCAAGGGTCTGAGGTTGCTGTACACTGTGACACCATGATACTCTACCCAGGGTGACAGCTGGAGACTCTGTCTCCAAAAAAAAAGTGTTCCCTTCACTCCACATCCATGCCAGCATCTATAGCTTTGAGAAAAGTCTACTTTTTAAAAAGCAAGATGAATTCGCTTGGCACCTGTAGCTCAGTGGCTAGGGCACCAGCCACATACACTGAAGGTGGTGAGTTCAAGCCCAGGCCAGACCTGCCAAACAATGACAACTACAACCAAAAAATAGCCAGGCATTGTGGCGGGCGCCTGTAGTTCCAGCTACTAGGGAGGCTGAGGCAAAAGAATCGCTTAAGCCCAAGAGTTGGAGTAGTTCACTCAGCTAATGAATTAACAAGAGTACTCAGCTAAAAAGAGGTCAAGCAAGGATTATAACTCAATTTTCATACTTCAAATCCAGATTTTTTGTTTGTTTGTTTGTTTGTTTGTTTGTTATTGAGATGGAGCCTCAGACTGTTGCCGTAGGTGGAGCACTGTGGCGTCACAGCTCACAGCAACCTCCAATTCCTGGGCTTAAGTGATTCTCTTGCCTCAGTCTGCCTAGTAGCTGGGACAACAGGCACCCACCAAAACACCTGGTTATTTTTTGGTTGTAGTTGTCACTGTTGTTTGGTGGGCCTGAGCTGGATTTGAACCCACCAGCTCTGGTGTGTGTGGCTGGTGCCTTAGGCACTTGGCTACAGGCACCAAGCCCAAATCCAGATTCTTCTCCATCTTGTGTTGAGCTGTTTCTTCAGGGCACATGACTTGGAGGGTACCTCGGAAAGTTCTAGGGAGCAAATGTGGCCCCTTGATGCCTCGACAGGAAGGGGGGCAGTGATTATGGCAGAATTTTATGAATTTATCCTGTCATGATTAAAATTTGAACATTCTTAATTATGTCCTTAATTCCACTGTCACAGATAATATAAATATAATTCATATTTAAGGCCCGAAATTTATATTATTGATTGGTTTTCTTAATTGTAGTTTTACCTTCTCAACTTTGTTTCTGTAGTTTAATATTAGACTAAATCCCTATTTCAACAAATGTGGGGTTCATAGGAGCGGGGAAATTCTTAGAAGCCCATTCATAGACTGAGAGAGTCCAGCCTCAAATTCAATTCCAGCCTCAGTTAATGCTTAAGTAAAGAAGTATATACTTAAGAACACATAACCTAGAAATCCTTAATAGTCCCATGAAACCTTACATTTATAATTTAGTTTCTGAGGTTCCTGTATGGAAAACACCCATATAATTACCCCAGGACTAGGGGTGAATTGGTAACCAGATCTTACAAAGGCTCCCATACAGATGTTAATCATCCCAGAAACACATTGACAATAGTCAAAGTTATCTGTTTCTGCTATACATGTATGCCAGCAATTAACAAAAATCCTCTTCAGAAATCATCCAGAGACTATACAAGTTTTTATATGAAGAAGGATCAAGCAAAACAAAAAAACAAAAAAAAATAGACAATAGAAACAGACGAGGGCCAGGCATGGTGGCTGACACTTGTAATCCCAGCACTTTGGAAAGCCAAGACAGGAGTCCAGGACCAGCCTGGGCCTGGGCCACACAACAAGACCATATATCTGCTGAGCCTGGGGGCACACATCAGTAGTCCTACTACTTAGAGGCTGAGGCAGGAGAATCACCTGAACCTAGGAACTGAACACAGTTCAGTAAGCTGTGATCATTTCACTACACTCTAGCCTTGGTGACAGAGTGAGATTTTTGTCTTAAAAAAAAAAAAAGAAAGAAAGAAAGACAGAGAAAGAGAAAAATAGTCCAATATAATTATTAAAATTATCAGACACAAGTACATTGTACCCCATGATTGCATTAATGTACACAGCTATGATTTAATAAAAAAAAATTATCAGATACAAACTTTAAAATAACTGTGATGAGTTATGTTTAGGAAAATAAATACCAAGATGAAAAATTTTATCAGAAAACTAATATCTGCATCACAGAATCAAATGTAACTTACAGAATTGAATAGCAAGAATACAAAAATTAGAATTCCATGAATGAATTTAACAATTAGATATAGCTAAAGAGAAAAATTGTGATCTGGGAAATACATTAATAAAAATGTCCAGACTGTGAAAAAAATAGGAAAATACAGAAAAGAGTTCCTCATACATGTGTACAAGAGAGAGACACAGTGAGTGCTTACCTTATCTATAACTACAGTGCTAAACAGACAAAGCTGACAGGATTCATCAGGAGAACCTCCAGAGTAGAAGAATCACCAGACCCCCAGGTGAAGGGCTCAACTACAACTTGAACTTTACCATAGAAATGAAAACAATGTAACCTGAACATTTGTACCCTCATATTAATCTGAAATTTAAAAAAGTAAAAAGAATCACCAAATAGCTTTTCAGAAAGGAGGAATAAAAACAAAAATGTAAGAAGAATCAAACAGCAATATAAAAGGTAAATATGTGGCAAAATATACATCATACTGACTATAGAAAATCACAATAACATAACTTGTGGGGCTCAAAAGATTTGAAGAATATGCATTCTTCTAAAGAGTACATGGAAAATTTACTGTAATTGACCATATGCCATTCTATAAAATACATCTAAATACATTCTAAAAAGAACACATACTTTTCGCCATATTAGAATGAAACTAAAAATCAATGGCAAAAATATTAATAGAACATTGGGAAGTTAAGCACCACAATTAGATAAATAATCAATGGGTCAAATACATTTCAAGGGAAATTAGGAAACATTTTGAACTGAAATTTTAATGTAAACAAATTAAGCAATTTAGTCTAGTGATACAATTATTAACTCGAGTAAGTGTCTGCAAACATTTTCTGTACATATAGAGAGCTGGAGAGTAATGTGTTAAGCTTTGCAGATCAAGTGGTCTCTATGACAATTATTAGATTCTACTGTGTGGCACGAAAGCTACTAAAGACAGTAAGTAACTGTGGTCTGGTAAAACTTAACATGCAAAGAAAAGGAGACAGGCTGGGTTTGGTCTTCTTTGCTGACTCCTTAATTAGAAGAAAAGCTAAAAACCTGTGAAGGAAAGAGGAAATATAATTGGAATATACTGTTTAGCTCATCAGTGAATGATATTTACATTGTCTTAATATTGTAAACTCTTGTCTATTGATGTAAGCAAAAAAGTGTGACAATTAAAATAGCAAGAGTAGAGGAGGGAAAAGAGCAAACTCATACACAACTATCAAGCAGGAAAAGAACAGACTATTTGACTGATAAATCAAGAGATTATAGGGTGGTGCCTGTGGCTCAAGGAGTAGGGCACCGGCCCCATATACAGGGGGTGGCAGGTTCAAGCTCCACCCTGTCCAAAACTGAAAGAAAAGGACCCCATATGCTTGTAAGCATACTTTCAGAAATACCAAAGAAAATACTTTGAAGTATGTAAAGTGACTGTCTGTCTCTGGGTAGTGTGCCTGTGAAGAGTAGCCTACTGTTTTTTTGATACAAGATTATTAATATTGCTATTTTATTTTTAGCCATGTGCATTTAGTACTTAAATATAAATACTTTTACATTATATAAATTAGAGAGAGAGGTCATTGCAATAAGAGCACCCAAATGATCAGGGCCCTTGTACCCACATTCCTTTGCATTGTGACATTTCCTTCCCTCGGGAGGTGAAATCTATTTATCCACACTCTTAATCTGGGCTGAATTTATGACTTGCTTCAATCAACAGACAATAGTAGAGTTGGGACAGAGGCATACACACAATTCTGAAATCCAACTGAACATGTGTTCTCAGGTCCTCTTGCTCTGGGGTCAGCAGATCTTTCTTGACTAGCCTAGTTCTGCATTTTGGCAGTTATTCCCTTATCCACTATTTTTCTTAGCCTACGGTTCCACCTTCTAGGTCTCCCCCTGAATCATCCTTCCCTTTCCATTAGAAATGATCGGTGTTTGAAGATCAAAGTTCTTTCTTAGAAGGAAAAAAAAAAAAAAAAGACATGTGCACATCCTCTGACCCAGCAATTATGTTCTTAGAAATGTATCCAATAGACCTACTTAAATGATAGACAGATAAATAGGCAGGCAGACAGACAGACAGATAGATAGATCTACGTGTACATGTCCACATGTTTGAATTTAATTGCAATATGTAACATTAAAAATAAGAAATGATACAAATCAATCAATGGGGGGTCTGATTTTAAAAAATACAGTATCTGACACACAATAGGAGCTCAATAAATTTATTTATTTATTTTTTTTTTTTTTTTTGAGACAGAGTCTCACTATGTCACACTCAGTAGAGTACTGTGGCTTCACAGCTCACAGCAACCTCAAACTCTTGGGCTTAAGTGATTCTCTTGCCTCAGCTTCTCAAGTAGCTGGGACCACAGGGTGCCCACCACAACACCCGGCTATTTTTCTGTTGCAGTTGTCATTGTTGTTTAGCTGGCCCAAGCCTATATTTTTAAAAATATTTGTTGAGGGCTCAGCACCCATAGCACTGTGGTCACACTGCCAGCCACATACACCAAAGCTGGTGGGTTCGAACCCAGACCAGGCCTGCTAAACAACAATGAAAACTGCAACAACAACAACAAAAAAAATAGCTGGGCGCTGTGACAGGTGCCTGTAGTCCCACATACTTGTGAGGCTGAGGTAAGAGAATCGCGTAAGCCCAAGAGCTGCAGGTTGCTGTGAGCTGTGACACCATGTACTGTACCAAGGGTGATATAGTGAGACTTTGTCTCAAAAAATAAATAAATAAACAAATAATAAAAAAATATAAAATGAATGTCATGTTCATATGAAGAAATACCTTACAATTATTTAAAAGAATAAGGTAAATCTACATGTTCCAATATGGAAAATGACTCCAATGAGATTAATTAGTAATAAGGAAGTTTTATGACAATATTTTTTTTAAATATACACAAGCTCTGACAATTAAGTTCACAAACTCATCCTAGAAAAAAGTGCTACATATCTCATTGCTGAATATCACTACAGTCAACTTCAAAGTGTGTATGTATGTGTATATTCACATGTGTGTGTATAGTGTGCATATGCATTTTACATGCACAGAAAGTACCTAAAACACTCCACCATTATGATTGATATTTTAAGAGATGCACTTGAAGTTAAGCTAAAAACTCATAGGTCATTAACTATTTAATGGACTACTTGACAGAGTCCTAAAAACAAATGATAGAACTATGCCTTAAATCTAGAAATCACTGACAATGAAAAAATGAGAAACAGTAGGTTATGAATTTAAACCCTAAGCCAACAGAAAAGGACAAGGTATTCAAATTGGTCTTTTAGCAATGTCTTTCAATATTACTCTTTCCATCTAGCTGAGTCTCTAAATAAAGGTAAAATCTGTTCATTCGTTAAATAGAAGGTGGTTTGTTATGTGGCTTGCTGAGGAACCTCATGAGTGTGTCAAACCTGCCAGAACTGGCTTCCTTCCTTTCCTTTCACTCAATTAAGGCAAATCCCATCACACAGAAATACCTGTTGTTTCTAAAAGGCCATGTAAAATAATGAGGAAAAATAAGACTAAAGGAGGATTTAAAAACACACGAGCTTTTGTAATAAAAATTTTTTTAAAAAAATCCATAAATACATGTGCTCTGGACCACTTCTTTATGAGAATAGGTTGTCATGAAAATTGGGACTATACCTCACAAAACTAGTAAAGGTAACTCTTTAAATTAGCAATTACAAGGTCATAATTTTAGCTCAACTAAATGGAATAAATAAATAAGAATAAAGGGAAATAATTTCTTAAGAACTTTAAAAGACATGTATTCTTGCAACCAAAAACATCAAACTAAAAGCCCAGCCATTTTATGACAGAATAGTACTCCAAGGTGTACATATATTACAGTTTATCAATCCATTCATTGTTGATGGGCACTCGTGTTGTTTCCACATCTTTGTGATTGTGAGTTTAGCTGCTATAAACATTCCAGGGCAAATGTCCTAGTGATAAAATGATTGATTTCTTCAAGTAGATACCTAGATATTGCATCTTTCTTTCTTTCTTTCTTTCTTTCTTTCTTTCCTTTCTTTTTTTTTTTTTTTTTTTTTTTGAGACAGAGTATAACTATATCACCCTCAGTAGAGTATGTGGCATCACAGCAACCTCAAACTCTTGGGTTTGAGCAATTCTCTTGCCTCAGCCTCCCAAGTAGCTGGGACTACAGGCACCCACCACTATGCCCAGCTATGTTGTTCTCATAGTTGTTGTTGTTATTGTTGCAGTTGTCATTGTTGTCCTAGCTGGCCTGGGTCAGGTTCAAACCCTCCAGCCTGCTCAAGGCTAGGAAGAATCAACATTGTTAAAATGTCCATATACCCAAAGCAATATATATTTTTAATGCAATCCCTATTAAAGCTCCACTGTCATACTTTAAAGATCTTGAAAAAACAATACTTCATTTTATATGGAATCAGAAAAAAACTCAAATAGTCAACACATTACTCAGAAATAAAAACAAAGCAGGAGGAATCATGCTACCAGACATCAGACTATACTACAAATCAATAGTGATCAAAATAGCATGGTACTGGCACAAAACCAGAGAGGTAGATGTATGGAACAGAATGAGAACCAAGAGATGAATCCAGCTACTTACCATTATTTGATCTTTGACAAGCAATTAAAAACATTCAGTGGGGAAAAGATTCCTTATTTAACAAATGGTGCTGGGTGAACTGGCTGGCAACCTGCAGAAGACTGAAACTGGACCCACACCTTTCACCATTAACTAAGATAGACTCTCACTGGATTAAAGATTTAAACTTAAGACATGAAAATATAAAAATACTAAAAAAGAGTGCAGGGAAAACCCTTAAAGAAATCAGCCTGGGCGAGTATTTTATGAGGAGGACCCCCTGGGCAATTGAAGCAGCTTCAAAAATAAACTACTGGGACCTGATAAAACTAAAAAGCCTCTGCACAGCCAAGAACACAGTAAATAAAGCAAGCAAACAGCCTGCAGAATGGGAGAAGATATTTGCAGGTTATGTCTCCAACAAAGATTTAATAACAAGAATCCACAGAGAACTCAAACATATAAGCAAGAAAAGAACAAGTGATTCCATCACAGGCTGGGAAAGGGATTTGAAGAAAAACTTCTCTGAAGAAGACAGGCACACAGCCTACAGACATATGAAAAAATGCTCATCATCTTTAATCATCAGAGAAATGGAAATCAAAACTACTTTGAGATATCATCTAACTCCAGTAAGATTAGCTTATATCACAAAATCCAAAAACCAGAGATGTTGGCGTAGGTGTGGAGAAAAGGGAACACTTCTACATTGCTGGTGGGAATGCAAATTAATACATTCCTTTTGGAAAGATATATGGAGAACACTTAGAGATCTAAAAATAGATCTGCCATTCAATCCTATAATTCCTCTACTAGGCATATAC
>CAUYPK010112825.1:0-12785 GCA_963574355.1 Loris lydekkerianus
CTATTGTTGTAGAGAATCCACTCTTCATCACATGTGATGATCCGACCCAAAAAAGGATCGTTTTGGTTGCACAAAAGCAATGAAGAACAAACCTCGAAACGTGACAATTTCTGCCAATCGTTTAAATAGTGGGGCACCCAATTTTCGAGCTTTTTGACCTTTCCAATATGTTTTAAACCATCAAAAACTGCATGGGAGCTGACACCCAGTTCTTCCGCCATCCCACGCACCATAGGTGATGGGTCAGTCTCTACCAAGGTCCTCAAATCCTCGTCCTGGATTACTCTAGATTGACCACTTTGGGGCTTATCTTCAAGGCTAAAATTTCCGGAACGTTGCAATGAGCTGTGATTGCACCACTACACTGCTGTCTTTGTGACAGAGCAAAACCCTGTCACAAAACAAAACAAAACACCTACAGCAGGACATTTTGACCTAGTCATTTTCACAAAATTGTTCCATCTAGGAACAATTTAAACGCAACAGTTGCTGAATCTAACACACATCTCTACCTAACTCTTATCCTTAGTTAGCAGAGAGTTTCAATTTTTCCTGCATTAATTTATTTAAAAAATATGCATGTTTTATTTTTATAGTATGGGGAAAAATTAAAAATACATATCTTTTGAGTTAGCCACTTTAACTTCTAAGAATTTATCAATTATGCTTTTGAAAACCCACATAAAGCAGTTTTATGACATTAAATACAAGTATTTTATTGAGATGAGTGAGAGTACTGTTAAAAATTTAACTGAAAATTTTCTGTACAGTTTGAATTTAAAAATAAGAGTTCATACTATGGCTCAAATATCTTCTCTCTTCAATGTTTGACTTTTAGGAAAAAATCAGAATATTTGAAGTATATATCAATATTTATGTAAAATACCACATAGTTAGAAGGTAGTTTATTGAGTACAATTATTGGCCCTTCATGAGTAGTAGTGGTGATCAACACATAAATTCTTGGTAAATAGAAAGTATTAATATGCCAAATTTCCACTTTATCCTTGAAGTTCACCTTTTAGTAAAACTTCACCTTTTACACATTATTTGGTCATTTATAAAACCTCTGAAAGTGTAATGGTTAGTTTTATTAGGCCACATCAAAATGGCTGGGATAAAAGATCCTGGTGTCAAAATGGCCTTCTAAAAGTCTGAACTGATGCTCAGCTCAAGTGCTGACTCTTTGAGGGGATTTTCCAAGATATCCTTAATCTGAATGAACTACTCTCTGCTACTCCTGTAGCCTTTATTCTGTAATTCATTATAGTATTTATTTTATATTTCTTTAAACTATATACAACTGATTCCTCTTGGATTTTGTAATCTCTTTGAGAATGATAGCCATATATTAGTCATCTTTGCTGGCTACAAAGTATCTTCTATTTTTTATTAAGTCATATACACATAGATCATGAATACATTTATGCATATGTGGGATGCAATGCGTTGATTTTTTTATACAATTTGACATGCTTACATCAGATTAATTAATATAGCTTTTGCCTCATTTACTTGCTTATTGTGTTAAGACATTTATGTTCTATACTTGATAGATTTGACTTGTACCCTTGCAATATGCTCCATAGTTGTAGTCCCCCCATTTATCCTCCCTCTACCAAACCTCCACCCTCCCCTCTCTTCTCACTCCATTTCTCTACTTCAAATTAATTAATTCCTTTGTTTACCAAGTATATGTTAAATGCATATTGTGTGCCAGCCATTTTAGTGGTGGGGACCTTAAGATTAAAATACATGGTTGCTTTCATCAAATAATTTAGATTTTCACATAGCAAGAACTTAATACACTTTAAATTAGTATGATTTTTTTCTTTCTTATAATTTATGATAGGAAAAGAAAATTGTGCAAGGAAGTCTTCCTTAAAAATTCATAATTTCTGTGTCTTTCTAAAGAATGTGTCATTTTTTCTCTTTAAATTGCTTGAGAAGGCACTTTGTTTATTTATTTATTCATTTTTAATACAGAGTCTCACTATGTCACCCACAGAAGAATGCTGTGGGATCACAGCTCACAGAAATCTCAAACTCTTGGACTTAAGCAATTCTCTCTCTCTTTTTTTTATTGTTGGGGATTCATTGAGGATACATTAAGCCAGGTTACACTGATTGCATTTTTAAATAAAGTCCCTCTTGCAATCATGTCTTGCCTCAGCCTATCAAGTAACTTGGACTACAACACCCAGATATTTTTGTTGTTGTTGTTGTTTAGCAGGCCCCAGCCAGGTTCAAGCCAGCCAGTGTATGGCTGTATGTGGCTGGCGCCCTAACCACAGACATCGAGCCAACACTTTAGAAATATAGAAATTTCCTCATAGTTTCTAAAGAACATATTTTGAGAGAAGGCCTGTCACCAAGACAAGAGTGCAGTGGTATTATCATAGCTCATTGCAACCTTAAATACCTGGGTTCAAGTGGTCTTCCTGACACATGCTCTGAAATGAAGGTGTATAGTGTGAAATCTTATTATTTCAATCTTAATAGAAAATGATAATTCACCAGGAGGAGGATGGCATTATAGGCAGGAAAGAGCATATTCTAGACAATTAAAAAATGTCCCAGGGTATATACCATATGGACAAGTTGTATTTGTGTGGTATAAGAAAGAGAAGTGAGTGTATAAGAGAATCCGATGAAGTCATGATAGGTTTTTAACTTTATGACAGTTACTGGAATTAATGAAAGGAGAGGTAAAGACTCCATGGGTATTATTTGAACAACAACAACAAAAAAGTTCTATCAATCCCATCTTAGTCCTGAGGTATATTTACCTTTGATCTGGATGAATATATCTTTATTTTTGTTCACATCTTGGGTTTGATGTTTTAGTCTGGTTGCTGTGTTTTTCCTAAAAATATATATTTGGCACAGCTTAGATTATAAGCTACCAGTGAGCAAGCTAAAAACTGTGTAAATTCTAGTCCCAAATCCCAGTGTGGTACGTTTCTTACTAAATGAATTTTGATGTTACTGATTATGCTAATAGTCATTTATGGAATATTAAATTAAATATAAAATTGATGAAAGACTTTATTGCAGTGGAAGTGCAAAATATGAATTAATATTTCAAGGTGTGAATGACACATCTAATAATGTTCCTATAGTCTATTTTGAGCATATCATGTTAACAGTAAAGTGTTAATTGAAATTTTATTTTTCTACAAACTATCCTTTAATTCAGGGTTTCTATGAATTTACTTTTGTTTGTTATATTTAATATGCACCAGGAAAGAGACCATCTTCTTACTTTAGATGTAAGAATATTTCAGGAACTGTGTGCTCTCCTCCATGTATTTCTATTTTCTTCAGCTATTCAATAGAATAGAATATGTTAAATCTGCTTGTTTGATAGACTGTATGGGTTGATTGATTGATAGTACTGATAAGTTGTTATACTAAATTAATTACTTGTGAAGCAGAACTGACCTGTTGCTAGACTAGGTTATCTACTATGTGTTTGAAGGACATATTGTTTAATTGAATTAACTGGCAGAATATTTCTTAGACCAAATTGACTTAATTTTTTTAGATTGACTTGAAAAAGAACTTAACTTTATATAACTAAATCAATATTTCCTTGATAGAGATAACTATTCTGTTAAATCAAAATTATTTGATAGCCCCATATTGACCATAAGCAAAGTTGGAAAAGAGTTGAATAATTAGACATTTTTATCTTTTGGAAGTGTAGGAGATCAAAAAGAATGACTCTGAACTGAAAGTCCGATTGAGAAGTTTGGGGCTTGAAAAATACCCTACATCTTCTATCTAGGCCTATTAATTCTACCTAGAAAGGCCCGTTGATTTGATGAATTGGAAGCTCATACTACACTTATTTTTTTGGACAGTATAGTTTTCCAAGAGCAACATCAGTTCTCTGTTGGGCACTGGTTCATTCCTAGAACTAGATGAAAAAGTTAAAATTAGTTATTGAGAATTGTTTGTGATCTGTAAAAGCAACTGAAATAGCTCATTTCAAAAGTAATATAAGAAATGAATATGTTGGAGGAGGGTAGAGAAAAGCACACATATTAAAAACACACTTCAAATTCACTGAAAGCACCAACATTTTTTTTTCAGATTAATATGAGGATACAGACAATTAAGTTACATTGTTTGCATTTGTTAAGTAAAGTCCAAGTTGTAATTGAGCCTCTCAGACAGGGTGCATGCCATATACACTTACATTGTTCCTGTTGGGTGAGAGCTTACCAAACCCCCTCCTGCTTCCCATCTCCCTCCTCCCTCATCTCTTCCCCCAACTTGAATTTAATTCTATTTTTCTCTTGTGTGTGTATTTATCTACTGGCTTCATATTAGTATTGAGTACATTAGATATTTGCCTTTTCATTCTTGTGATACTTTACAAAGTAGAATGTTCTACAACTCCATCTAGGTTAATACAACAGTTGTAAACTCTCCATTATTTTTATGGATGAATAAAATTCCATGGTATACATATACCACAGTTTATTAATCCATTCATGTATATATGTACACTGGGTTCATTCCATGTTTTGACCATTGTGAATTGACCTGGGACAAACATTCTAGTGTAAATGTCCTTATGATAAAATGATTTTTTTTTCTTCTGGGCGGATACCTAGTAATGGAATTGCAGGATGGATCAAATGGAAGGTCTACTTTTAATTATTTTAGGATTCTCCATACTTCTTTCCAAAAAGGCTGTTTTAGTTTGCAATATCACCACCAGTGTAAAAGTGTTCCCTATTATCCATACCCTCACCAACATCTGCAGCTTTGAGACTTTGTCAAGTGTGCTGTTCTGAGATTAGGTGACATCCAAGGTGGTTTTGATTTGCATTTCTCTGATAATTAGAAATAAGGATTAAATTTTTGAAGTGTTTATTGACCACTTTTCTGTATTCTTCAGAGAAGGTTCTGTTCATATCTCTTGCCCAGTGATAAATGGGACTATTTGCTCTTTTTTTTCTATTAATTAAAATTTTCTGTAGATTCTGGTTATCAATCTTGTCAGATTTGTAACATGCAAATATCTTTTCCCATTCTGAAGATTGTCTGTTTGGTTTAATTGTTATGTCTTTATTAGTATAAAAACTTTTTAGCTTAATTAAATCCCATTTATTTGTTTTTGTTGTTGTTGTTGTGAGTGCAAATAAATTCTTCTTCATAAAATATTTCCTTAGACCTATATCATCAAAAAATTTTCCCACACTTTCTTCTAGGATTTTTGTTTCATGTCTTAGATTAAAATCCTGTAAAAATTGTGAGACAATTTTTAGTGAGAAAAGAAGGTCCAGTTTCAGTCTTTTACATGTGATTATCCAGTTATCTCAGTACCATTTGTTGAACAGAGTTCTCTTCTCCAGTGTATGCTTTTGTTTCTGTTACCTAAGATCATATGGTAATAAGAAGCTGATTTCATCTCTTGGTTTTCTATTATTTTCCATAGATCTATTTCTCTGTTTCTGTGTCAATAGCATTCTTTTTTGATCATTGTGGACTTGAAGTATAACCTGAAGTCTGAATCTAGTAAAGTGATGCCTTTGTATTTTTTTTTTTTTTTTTTTTTTTTTTTTTTTAATGCTAAGAATTACCTTGGCTGTATGGATTACTTTCTGGTTGTATACAAAATGAAGAGAAATTTTTATCAGTTCTTCAAAGTATGATATTGGTATTTTGATGGAGATTGCATTAAATCCGTAGATTGCTTTGGGTAATATAGACATTTTAACAATATTCTTCCATTTGTTAGTGTCTTTCTTTTTCTCAGGGTTTTATAGTTCTGTATGTTAGAGATTTTCCCCATTCCCCTACATCAAACTTGAATTGAATTGAGCTTTCATTTTTTGTTGGCATGTACTAGTTCATTTACATATTAGTATAGAATTCATATTAGTATAGAATTCACTTGTTGCTTGATTTTACATTCTTGTGATATTTTACTGAGAAAAATGTGTTTGAATTCCATCAAGGTTAATACAAAAGTTGTAAAGTCTCCATATTTCTTCCATGGCATACATATACTACAGTTCATTAATCCATTGGTTGTTTCCACATTTTGGTGATTATAATTTTTTTTTGTTTGTTTCTTGTTAACATTTCTTTCTTTTTTTTATTAAATCATACAGAGGTAGATCATGTATACATTACTGCATTTATGGGATACATTGTGCTGATTTCATATACAATTTGGAATGCTTACATCATACTGGTTAATAAATCCCTCCCATTATTTACTTAATTATTGTATTAAGACATTTATACTCTATACTTAATAGATCCGACATGTACCCTTGTAATATCCTGCCATTCATCCTCCCTCCATTTGACCTTCTCCCTCCCCTCCCATCCACCTCCTTCCTTCATCCTGGGCCATAATTACTATTCTTCAATAAAGTATCTCAAGAATAGAGGAAAAAATATCCAATGTACTCAGTACAATTATGGTGATTGTAAATTGTGGTATGATAAACAGTCTAATAAAAATGTCCTTATAATAAAATGATTTTTATTCTTCTGAATACATTCCTAGTAGAAGGATTATGGGATCAGATGGAAAGGTATATTTTGAGTTCTTAAAGGACTCCTCATATTTCTTTCCAAAGAGGCTGTATTACTTTGTAGTCCCACCAATAGTAAAAAGCATTCCCTTCTCTCCACAACCACACCAGCATCTGAAGCTTTGAGTCTTTGTGAAGTGGGCCATTCTAACTAGGGTGATTTCCTCTTTAATCTCTTCTTGCACCCAACTGTCATTAAGCATAAGGTTGTTTAATTTTCATGCCTTTGTGTGGGGCTGAACATTTTTGTTAGAGTTGAGTTCCACCTTTAATGCCTTGTGTTTTGAGAAGATACAAGGTAAAATATCAATTCTTTTGATTCTGTTGAGTTTTGTTTTGTGTCCTAGGATATGATCAATTTAGGCGAATATTCCATGGGCCAATGAGAAGAATGTATATTCTTTAGTTTTGGGATAGTTAATTTGTCCTTTGAAGTTAGGTGTCTTTCATGCACATAACAAATTGATGGCTTTGTTTGTTTTTTTGTTTTGTTTTGTTTTTTCTTTATTTACCAGCCACTTCATGTCCTTCAGTAGGGAATTCAAGCCACTAACATTTATTAAGATAATTGATAAGTTTGATGGTGTTCTATTCATCTTATTTTGTGGAAGCTCATTGCTTAATTTTATCTTTTGCATCATTGAGGAAGCTAGGTTTTGTTCTTTAGTTTCTGAGTGTTTAATTTTGTGGTGGTCCATTGTGCTGGTCAGTGTGTAGAATAGGTCTATGTATTTCCTATAGAGATGATCTGTGGCAAACTTCCTCAATGTTTGCATGTCAGTAAAATATTTGATTTCTCCATGAATTTTAAAGCTTAGCTTAGCAGAATATAGAATTCTGGGCTGGAAATTGTTTTGTTTAAATAGATTAAAAGGAGATGACTATTGTCTTCTGACTTGAAAATTTTATTTAAGAAGTCTGCAGTCACCCTGATAGATTTTCCCAAATAGGTCAATTGGTGCTTATTTCCTGAAGCATGCAGAATCTTCTATTTTGTCTTGACTTTGGACAGGTTCATCACAATGTGTCTTGGAGAAGCTCTATTTGAGTTGAGATGACCTGGAGTCCAATATCCCTCTTCAACAAGTGTGTCAGAATCTTTGGTGGTATTTGGGAAATTTTCATTTATAATATCCTCCAGTAGGTCTTTCATGCCTTCGGGGCAACCTTCTCCCCCTTCTCGGATACCTATAACTCGTTTATATGCTTCACAAAGTCTCATAATTCTGTCAGTGAATGTTCTGCTTTCACTCTCTTTTATTCTGAATTTTTAACTGTCTGAGTTAGCTGAAGAGCTTTGTCCTCTATCACTGAGATCTTTATTCTGCATGGTCTAATCTTTTATTTATACCTTCTACTGTATTTTTAATTCCCTAATTGACTGCTTCAATTTCTTAAAATCTGCTATATACTGTCTATATTCTTCACATATTTCATCCCTTATTTGCTTCTGTTTTGTGATATCCTTTGTTTATTTTCCACTTTCTCAGCAATGTCCTTCATTGTTTTCATCATCCATATTTTAAATTCACCTTATGTAATTTCTAATATTTCTTTATAGATGGAATACTCTGCAATAGCTACTTTCTGGTTCCTTGGGAGGGTTGCTGTTGTCTGGATTTTCATGTTGCCAAGATTTTTCTGAAGTTTTTTCCAATTGAGTGTTTTATTTTTGTCTGTTTCCTTGTCCTACTTTTTCCTTTCACCTTCTCTTTCTCTTTAGGTTACCATGCCTATAACCTAAGATGTTTATGTGTCATTTTGGTACAGGACTAAAAGGATTAGATGAGTGAAGAGGAAGAGGGGTTTAAAGATAAAATTAAAAAGAAAAAGGAAAGGGGCTGAGTTAAAGTGAAGGTTGGCAAAAAGAGAGGCACAGAAAGAGGAAGAAAGGAGTAATAGACATGTACAATAGGGTACTTTGACTCACACCTAAAGAGCACCAAGCTCTGGAGGTGCTGGTTTGGGTAGGTCTCATGCAGTTCTTTGCCATCCTGAGCAGACACAGTACCCCATCTCCACCAAATAGAAAAGAAATACAAAGATAACTATAAATCAATAAAAACAACAACAAAAAAAACTTACATGATAAAATTGGGGGAAGAAAACAAATAACTGGGGTAGAAAAACAAGCAAAAATGAAGTTCTTATTATTAAAGATGACAACAATAAAAATTATATTTACATGAGAAACATGAAGAAAAAAGAAAAAGTATAATCTAGAGGTAAAAAGTTGAAATAAATAAAATAAATAAAATGATACACACACACACACACACACACACATACACACACACACAAAATCTTTGCCAAATATTCCTTGGGCAACAGGTGACCTTCTGGGGTATGAGATGCTAATTACAATGCTGATAAAGCTTTATAACTGTATAAAATGGAGACTTGAGAACTCTGCTGACTTCTTTGCCCTCAAACACCACAGGGTTGTGAGAATAAATCTCTCCTCAGGATGCTTAATAGACACACCTCAACCTTTCTAAACCGTGACCCTTGACTAAGTAGAGGCTTTCCCAGGAAAGAATGCATCACTAGGTTCTCTCCCAATGTAGCTTCTTGCTTATAAGGTGCTCCCAAACTGGCCTTGCTCTATGTGCCTGAGTGCCCAGAATGCAAGGCAGCTCTACACTGCCAAACACTAAAAACTCTGCTCTTACCCATCATCTCTGTTCTGGCCTCTGGGTGCTGTTCAAAGTCACTTGCTCATTTGCTCAATGTCTTCCAGCCTGGGTCTCACTCTAGGACCCTAGGGATGGATTCTGCAAGTCAGCTCTTCCACAATGCCTGCATGCAGCCTGCACCCAAATAATGAATATTCTGTTACAGCCAGCAGCTCCATCCAAACCTCTGGGAACTGCTGAAATTAATTTTCTCACTCGCCCAAGGTCCCCCAAGATAACTCAACCAAGTGCCCAAGTCCAAGAAAAACAAAACAACTCACAGAGAAGGCCTTCCCTGTCTGCAAACTCACTGTTGCTATAGCACTGCAGCTGGCATGACTTCAGACCAAATGCAACCACTTGCCATGTCTCCACTGCTTTTGTTCTCCTCCTAGGGTTTAGAAGTTTCCCACTGCCTTCCTATCTCCCCAAAGGGATGTTTCTGGACAGAGACCATAGCCAGAGGTACTTGGAGTCTTCTCTCCCCAATCTCACTGGACTCTGTTGCAAAGAAGCTGTGTCTTGGCCATCATCTTGCTCCTCCCCTCATCTTTGTCTTTATTAACTAAAGTTCCTTTGAATCCACTTGTATCTGAGAATAAGATTGCAACCCTCCTGTCTTCTGATTTCCATTTACTCGAAATACTGTTTTCCATCCCTTAACCCTGAGTATTGATTTGTCCTTCAGGACTATATGTCTATCCTGAAGAAATCACATAAATGGTTTTTGTTTTCTTAACCAATCAGCCAGCCTGGGCCTCTTACAGTGAGGAATTCAATCTATTGACATTTATTGATAATATACATAAGAGTGGTGGAATAATATTCATCTTATTATGAGATAGTCTGTTGTGTAGTTTTATCCTTTGTGTCATTGTGGAAGCTAAGTTCTGGCCTTTGGCTCCTAGGGGTTTATTTTGGTAGTGATCCATTGTGGTGTTCAGTATTGAGAATTGGTCTAAGTATTTCCTCTAGAGCTGGTCTAATTGTGGCGCATGTCCTCAGTGCTTGTATATCCACAAAAGATTTGATTTCTTCCTCAATTCTGAAGCTATGTTTATCAGAATACAGAAATCTACACTGAAAATTATTTTGTTTAAGAGTTGTAAAAGTGAATTATCATGCTTTGATGCCTTGGGATGTTTCAATTGAGAAGTCTACTGTTAGCCTAATGGCTCTTCCCTTGCAGGTCAGTTGGTACTTACTCCTTGTTGCTTGCAGAATTTTCGCCTTCACTTTGACTTTAGAAAGATTCATTACAGTGTGTCTTGGAGAGGCTCTGTTAGAGTTGAGATGGCCTGGGGTTTGGTGTCCTTCTGAAAGGTGTGTGTCAGGATCTTTAGTAAAACTTGGGAAACTTTCCTTTATGATAGTCTTCAGTAAGACTTCCACACCTTTGAAACAAAATTCTTCCCCTTAAGGGAAATCAATATGTTTGAATGGTTCATGGAGTCTTGTTGTTCCCTAAGCGCCTGCTCTGCTTTCTCTCACTTACTTTTATGACTCTGTAACTACTTGTGTTGACTCAAAAACTATCCTCTAACTCTGAACTTCTTTCTTACACATGGTCTGATCTATTTTTGATACTTTCTACTGCATCTTTAAATTCCCTGTTTGTCTCCTTCATTTCCTTAAGCTCATCCATGTCCTTTCTATATTCTGTATATCTCTCATCTGACTTTTGGTTTTGTCTTTGTATTTTCACATCCATTCCTTTTATTGTCTTAATCATCCATACTTTAAATTCCCTTTCCGTCAGATCCATTAATTCTATATAGGATGAGTCTTCTGTAAAAAGTGGCTTGTGGTTTCTTGGAGGAGTTGCTGTATTTTGTTTTTTCATGGTGCCTGAATTTTTCCATTGGTTCTTCCTCGTGTGTACTTTCTCCTTCTTTACCTTTTTCCTCTGCAGTTCCTCCAGTGCTTCAAATTACCTTGGCTCAGAGTTTATGTGAAGAAGAGACCTCTTGGTGTGAGGTGAAAATGAGGAGAAGGGTAAAAAGTAGGCATGGAAAAGAGGGGCAAAAGAAAGAGTTTAAAAAAAGAGTAAAAGAAAAGAAAAAGGAACAAAAAAGAAAAAAAGGATAACAGGAGAGAAGGAGGTCAGAAAGAGAGGCTGAGAGTTACAGAAGAACTGGTATTGATCAGGACAGCAGTAAGGCACCACTTGTAACTCAAGGATTTTGAGAGGGCTGGACTGGGAGGTTTCTTGAAGTCAGGCAGTCTTTACCAGCCTGAGTGGAGCCAGACTCTTTCTCTGACAAAACTAGGAAGGGATGGAAAAGAGAACACAAAAACACTAAGGAAAAATTAAGTAAGAACAAAAATGAAATAGAAAAATTCTTCAGTGTTGTATTGCCAATACTGTCTTCCTAGAGCCAGAGGTAGAAATGTCTCTCAGTCCCCGTAGATCACTGCTGTGTCCTACCTGCCTACCTTGCCTACCTGCTAGACCACAGCTGTGTCATCCCAGAAAAAAAAAAAAAAAAAAATTACTGGTGGGAATGCAGGCTAATATGTTCCTTTTGGAAAGAAGTTTAGAGAACATTTAGGGATCTAAAAACAGACCTGCCATTTGATTTTGCAATTCCTCTACTAGGTATATATCTAGGAGACCAAAAATCACTTTACAACAAAGACATTTGTACCAGAATTATTATTGCAGCCCAATTCATAATTGCCAAGTAAAGGAAGAAGGCCAGGTGCCCATCAACTCATAAATGGATTAATAAATTATGGTATATGTATACTATGGAATATTATTCAGCCTAAAAAAGGTGGAGAATTTATCTCTTTTATCTTTACATCGAGGGAACCAGAATGTATTTTTCTTAGTAAAATTTCTCAAGAATGGAAGAAAAGTATCCAATGTACTCAATACTATTATGAAATCAATATATAATCACCCACATTTCCATATGAAAGATAAAACACAGCTATAGCCCAGGATGAAAGAGGGAAGAAGAGGGGTAGGGAGGGGTTGGGGGAGGTTGGATGGAGGGAGGGTTATCAGTGGGACCACACCTATGGTGCATTTTGCAAGGGTACATGTCAAATCTATTAAGTGTAGACTATAAATGTCGTAACATGATAAGTAAGTGAGGTGAAGGCTGTATTAACCGGTTTTATGTAAGCATTCCAAATTGTATATAAAATCAGTACATTAATGGTTTGGTCCCTGTCTTAGGTTGACTGAATGCAGAGTGATCTTACCCGTCTTTGGGTACTATGAATTTAATCCACCATGCAGTCTCTCCATATCCTGTCTTAGGTTGTCCCAGTTTTGGGAATCTTACCCGTCATTGGTGCTATGGAGGGTGGTGAAGAATAATAGTTAGATTCTTGGTTAACGAGCCGGTGATATCAAACCTAAACCTGATTTAACTGCCTCTAACCTTTTTTAAGCATACAGGGCCCAAAGGTGAAGGGTAAATAAGGGTAGCAGGGGAAGAAGGTAGGGTAAAAAAAACAGTTGATGTTTGTATCCCCATGACGGGTAAGACTGAAACTGCAAGAGCAGGCAACCTAGACAGGGACTATGTTTTTC
>CAUYPK010112826.1:0-25492 GCA_963574355.1 Loris lydekkerianus
TTATTAAATCATAGCTGTGTACATTAATGCGATCATGGGGCACCATACACTGATTTTATAGACCATTTGACATATTTTCATCACACTGGTTAACATAGCCTTCCTGGCATTTTCTTAGTTATTGCGTTAAGACATTTATAGTCCACATTTACTAAGTTTCACATGTACCCTTGTAAGATGAGGAGGGCAAATCTTTAGAGTAACTCCTTGGAAAGAGCTTCAGAGTTTTCAAAAGTAGAAGAAACATCAAAAAGGATGGGAGGACCAGTAACAGGATTCCTTAGTTATTTTTCCAATTTTAGTATTTTTGGTGGGGGAGGATGGAGAGTGAGGGTGGATGTTTCCTCAAAGCTGATCATTGCAGGTATCAGCAAAAGCGGAGACTGAGGCAGTGTTGGGGAGACTGAGGCATTGTTGGGGAGACTGAGGCATTGTTGGGGAGACTGAGGCATTGTTGGGGACACTGAGCCAGTATTGGGGAGACTGAGGCAGTATTGGGGAGACTGAGGCAGTGTTGGGGAGACTGAGGCAGTGTTGGGGAGACTGGGGCAGTGTTGGGGAGACTGAGGCAGTGTTGGGGAGACTGAGCCAGTGTTGGGGAGATTGAGGCAGTGTTGGGGAAACTGAGGCAGTGTTGGGGAGACTGAGCCAGTATTGGGGAGACTGAGGCAGTGTTGGGGAGACTGAGGCAGTGTTGGGGAGACTGAGCCAGTATTGGGGAGACTGAGGCAGTGTTGGGGAGACTGAGGCAGTGTTGGGGAGACTGAGGCAGTGTTGGGGAGACTGAGGCAGTGTTGGGGAGACTGAGGCAGTGTTGCAGAGCCATACAAGACACAGATCATGTGGTTAAGTCGGTGACCTCAGGCAAATAACTTATCCTGTCTGTGCCTAGCTTCTCTTTCCTATAAAGTGAAAATAATGATAATAAAAATATCTACCCCATGGGTTGCTGTGAGGAGTAAATGAGTCGATATTGGCAAAGTGCTGAGGCCACAGCACCTGGATTTCGGAGATGCTACAGGATTGGGTGGTTACCGGTTCTCCGACAATTTTGCAGTCCCACCAGCTTGGAAATCAAACAGCAGTTATTTTAAAAATAATTTATTTGGTGGCAGAATGAACCTGATGAGAATATTTTTATCTTTATTTCATTTAATGTGAATATTTCTTAAGTTTTGCTATGAAAATATCGATGTGTCTGATGGGGGATGCTGTCCTCATCTCCTGGGTGGGTTACACATGTGTAGTACATGCCCCATCCTACATTTCTAATATTAGAAACATTATGAATTCTCAAATGTATTTGGTCTCAAGGGTTTCAGATAATAACCCTGTGTGTATGCTGAAATAGTACAATATATTGGCCAAAGCACTTGCTGTTTATTATCTGTCTTGTTTCTTCTTGGTTATTCATCTTGGTGTTTTCTCCTAGGATTGAAGATAAATAGAAGTTTCTCAGGCTATTCACGTATTTATGAAGTACTTACTGAACCCATACTATGTGCTAAACAGCCACGGCCCTCTACTTCTAGGAAGCCAACTGGCTAGTGGTAGTTATACATTATTGAGGACCTACTATGTGCAAGACCTTAATCTAGATATGTTATTCATACCATCTCTGAATTTTCTTAATAGTCCCATGAATGAAGGAACCTGCTTAGAGCTGGCAAATGACTGAGCTGGGATTAAATTCTGATCTCGGTGGTTCCATGGCCTGTGTTCTTTCTACTTTTCTACATTATCTCTTGCTAAGGGCCTCAGCACTAATGGCTTTTAAAACAGGTCTTATAGACTTTAATCTTATGGTGTGCCATGTTCTGTGAGGCCTGGCAAACAAGAAAGGCTGCCCACAGTGTTTGATCTCCCTGAAAGGGTTTTGTTGCTGGGAGCAGGGGGCCTTCTCAGGTCAGCCCACTGGACATGCACTTGTGGAATGGGGCACACATAAAATACTGGCAAATTGCAAAATCAATTTTGAATCACAGTCATTTGCAACACTTTTCTGGTACAGCCTGCAAAACTGTGAGCCAGGCAAACCCATTTTCTTGATAAATTACCCACAACAATTACGTACCATGACAATCACAAATCTCAAGTGTCTAATTCAATGAATTTTGGTAGGAACTTTACATCTGCTTACGCAGCACCCCAGAAAGATTCCTCGGCCTCTTCCAGTCAAACCTCACCCCAGAGGCACCCCTTTTCTGATTTCTCTCTCCATAATTTAGCTTTATTACTTCTTGCGTTTTAGGTAAATGGAATCAAATGGGACATACCGATCTGTGTCTGGCCTGTTTTGAGCAGCGCGCTGCTTGTCAGACGCACCTAATTTGTCGTGCGTATCCAGCAGCAGTTCACCATTTTTCTGTGTAGTACCATGCTGCATTGTCTGAATATACTACACTTTATTTTTCCATTCTTCTGTTATTGGATGTTTGAGTTGCTTTCAATGCAGAGCTATTGAATAAAGTCACTGTAAATACTATCACACAATCTTTTGGGGGTGAAATTTTTTGTCTCTCTTGGGTTCATATCCAAGATTGGAATTGCTGGGTCACAAGACAAGTGTACATTTAGTTTCAGGAGAATCTGCCAAGCAGTTTCCCAAGTGTGCGTGCACATTTCCCACCACACTATCCGAGGCTTCTTGCTGCTTCACATCCTTAACAATCAGGTCTTGTCAGTATTTTCAATTTTAGCTATTCCAGTGAGTGAGAAATGATAAATTATTTGGGGTTTTGTTTGTCTTTACTTGCTGATTAATGTTGCTAAGTAACTATATTTTTATGTGCTTATTGGCCATTTGTATATATTTATATGTAAACTGTTCAAGTCATTTGTTCATTTTTCATTGGGTTGTATTTTTTTTTTTTTTGTTGAATTTAGGAATTCTTCATGTATTGTGATACTAGATCTTTCTCAGATATATGTGTACATAGCAAGCAAACTTTTTTTTTTTCCCCAGGATGTGGGAAACTACCAAGTTGGATCTTTAAAATTTCCAGGGTAGGCCAGGTGGCTCATGCCTGTATTCCTAGCACTCTGGGAGGACAAGGGTGGATTGAACTCATGAGTTCAAGACCAGCCTGAATAAGAGTGAGATCCTTTCTCTACTAAAAATAGAAGAAAAAAAAAAAAGCTAGCTGGGCATCATAGCTGGTGCCAGTAGTCCCAACTACTTAGGAGGCTGAAGCAAGAAGATCTGTTGAGCCCAAGAGTTTTAAGTTGCTGTGAGCTCTGACACTATGGTGGTCTACCCAGGGAGACAGAGTGAAACTTTGTCTCTAAAAAAAAAATGAAATTTCCTTGGTGAGATGATCTTGGGTTTTGGTGCCTGTGTCAGACTGATTATAGTATTTATTAGGATGTCATCTTCTTTCCAACTAGTTCCATTGTAATTGGCAAGAGAAGGGACATTTGCAGAAAGAAGTTCATGTTGCTTGTGGCCCCATATTATTCCCTTTATAAACACCCCTCTGAAGTTATAATGTGAATATGTGATTCATTTTTCAAGACTTCATTTTCCCCTGCTTATGATCATACTTATTTCATTAACTAAAGTAAAAATTACTGGAAAAATAGAAAAAAAAGAACCAAAACTAAAAACTACTTTTTTTTTTTTCCAAAAAAGGAACTTTTATAAGTACGTGGTAATTGTTTAAAAGTTTTCTAAATTATAAAAGTAAAACACATTTTATGTAACATAAAATGGCAAATATTTTTAAAGAAAGGAAAACTGAGCATTGAAAGTTAAAGTTAAAAATTTAATTTTAAAAAGCAAATAAAACAACCCACAGATTTCTGGCTTTCAGGATTAATCCCTATTGTACTTTTGTTAGGCAAAGCATGCACTATTTTTTTCCAAAGAAAAATGTATTAACAATTCATGAGACATTACCAGAATCAGCTCCTGCTCGTGTAATCAAGTGATATCTTTTAATAAGGCTGAGTGATAGAATTGGGCTCATTAATTTCCAACATTGAATCCACTGTGTATATGCTCCTGTTTGAACTCTCACCTAATTTAAGAGGATCAAATAACAACCTAAGGCTATAATTAGGGGACGTAAGCCTGAGTTTCAGCCAAATTTTATCCTCTTGAGTATATACTAGCTATAGCCATGAAGGATTTTTCCCCTGTGGAATGTGGTAAAGTTGGTCTGCTGTTCTGAGAATCTTCTCTCATCCTTTGGGCTCAGTCTCTCTAGGGACAGGTCATACCAAGTGGCAGTTTTCCAGCCCAAGTTGTTTTCCCAGTCTATTTGAGTGACTTCTTAATTCACAGGCCCCTTAATGGGAGAATAAGGTCCTTCTCATCTTGGGTACAGGCGATTGCACTAATGTACGCAGCTATGATTTAACAATAAAATAAAAAAAATCTTATGTTGAAGTCCTAACCCCAGTGCCTCGAATGTGATGGTGTTTAGAGAGAGAAGGTCTTTAAAGAGGTAAGTAAGTTAAAATGAGTGGGCCCTTATTCAATATGACTGGTGTCCTTGGAAGAAGATAACATCTGGACACATATGTACACGCATGGAGGAATGTCTCATGAAGACAGAGAGAAGATGGTCGTCTGTAAGCCAAGGAGTGAAGCCTTGGACTGAGCCAAACCTTCTGAACTTGTAGCCTTCAGGACAGTAAGAAAATAAATTTCTATTGGTAAAGGAGCCTGTGGGACCTCATTGGCACTTCACTGTGGCAACCCTAGCAAACTAATATGGCCTTTAATGGACTTATTAAAGTCTATCCATTAGTACAGCTAATGATATACAGCTAGGTTGAGGCAGGGGCTGAGTTAAATGTGAGGCCATATATTATCCAAAGGCTTAGAACATTTACACCAATCACTTCTTTCTTTATATCCTGTTGATATTTCTTTAAAAAACACTAATATGTAGCTTATGCAATGTTTTCATAATATTAGGTATATTTTAATTGATATGTATCTCCTTAATTCTACCTGATTTTGTACTAAATAGGCAGGCACATAAAATGTATCAAATATTTCTATGAACTTTAAGAGCAAAGGACAAAAGTCTTCTTTTAGATGTTTAACCAGAACATTTTTTTTTTTTATTCTTGGGGGATGTTACTGAACAATTCTGTGCATCACTCTCTCCTCTAAAACGGGGGATAATATTAGTGCCTTTATCATGGACTTTTCAGAGGGTCAAACACGATTTTTATTTAGACTAGTGTTGGCACATGCTTTTTGTTAGATAAAGTGCTTTGGAATCATATTGATTTTCTAAATATTTGACAGCTCAGGAATAAATCCTGCATATGTATACACACATTTATTTTTTCTTAATATACCTGTGTTGACTCCATACCAGGACACAGAGGGAAAAGCTTTGAAGGTGTGAGTTACCTTGTCTGAGAAGGGGTGATCTGTTTCCCTTTCCTTTCCATCAATCTGAGTTGCTTGTCTTCAGGAAAGAACTTCCAACTCTTTATAAAGACCACTGGCCCTTCTGCTGCTCTCCCTCTGAACTCTGTCACTGGAGTGAGAGGCAGAGAACACTCCTGGAGGATGACTTTTGATCCCTCTGGCTCTCCTTCCTGCTTTTTGTTTTTTAAAGTCTCCAGTTTATTAAAGTAGAATTGAGGAAGGTCATCTTCTCAAAGGTCTATAAAAATTTGCTGGTCTCAGATCTTCAAATGTGTGTGGAAGCTTCTTCCTCTGCTCAGAGATTTAGCCCTGGTTCAGAGAATTCACTAGTGTCCTGTTTCTTTAAGGAGTACACAGTATCTGGGAGACCTACCTAGAAGCCATTCACCCCTCAGAGTTTGTTACTTAGATGATTGTCTTTCCCCCTCTGATAGGGAGCTGGAGGTGAACTGGGATGTGCAGGCCGCTAAGGAGGCAGGAGGGGCAGGCCTGGGCAGCTGAGGTTGCTGAAGGGTGGATGCTGAAGGGTGGAAGAGGCTGTGAGGAAGGAGAAAAGCAGCACTGGGAACTCAGGAGGGAAGATTTCAAGGGGCAGCAGGATAGATGTGCTGCTTGCAATATTGTTTAGGGTCCTGTGGAGGCTCATTGTTACCTAAGTTTAATCCCCCCCCCCACTATTTATTTATGGGAGCAGAGCTTGCCCAAGACCCACCGCTGCTGGGGATGAAAGCCACCCTCCTCAACCTCATGTTGTTTTCACCTGCCTTCCCCCTTCCTGGCTCAGCTCCCACCCTGCTGGGCCTGAGCCTAATCTCCTTAGTTCAGAACCTACTGGTCGTCCTATTTGGCTGGAATCGGTGTCTCACTGGGACCCCAAGTGAAGACTTGTGTTCCCTCCTCTGGAAGTGCTGAGTCCATCTCCATCCCTTTGCCTGATTCTGTGTGTCTGGTGATTAACCTCTGCTCCCTGCTCTAGGCTGTAAACCCCATGAGGGAAGATATGTCTATCTTTCCCCCCTTGTGTCCCCAAGCCAAGCACAACATCTGACACAAAATAAATTGCCCATGCTGTTTGTTCTGATAAATGAGTGAGGGTCCCTTGGAGGGCGCTTGTTATTTCTCCATGTGATGTCTAAACAATGATGCTCTCCTCATCTTGTAAGGAGACATGAACATGTACATGTCATGAACTATATGAACGACAGTAATTCAGAGAAGACCACGTGATCTCAGAGCCTCCCTAAAGCTCTGGCCCAGGCAATTCTGGGCCAACATGGATGGGCGCGTCATGGGCTGCAGTGAGCGTGGGGCTCGTTCTCCATGGCTTTGCCTCCTGGAGGTCACAGAGAATGCAGCCGTGGTTTATATGTTTATAAAATCTGCTCAGAGGAACCGAAATTTATCAGAGGTAACTTTGGTCATTTCCCCCGTAATTGCAACTGCAGCTTCCTCCCATAAGGAAAGACTGTAATAACCTAAAACCTTATTTGGGCTGATTTTATAATGGCTAGCAAATGATGCAAATTTGCATTTTTTTTTTTTTTTTGATTTTGCATAGCATTAGTGTATTCATGACTTTATATGGATGTAGCTCCAAGGCTTTAATTGAATGTCTTATTTCTCATTCCTGTGGTTAGTAGAAATAGAAAAGCAAAGTCTCACATACTTTTGCAGTCTATTGTGGAATTTTGATGATTTTAAATGAAGCTGATTTTATTCTCAAAGGTGAACAACTGCCAAACCTCATTGCCGGGTATCTGATGCATGAATTCTAATGATGAGAACTGCTTACATGTCTGTTACTGACAAAACTAGTGTTCATGAGCATTAAGAAGCACCAGTAAGAAACCTGAGTTTTAGAGATACTTGTAATTTGGGGTGTTCTTTTCATTTTCTGAAGTTGGGAGTCTGACTGTTGAGTGTAGAGCTTGAGTTTATAAAGCTTCCTTTCTCTGGGGTGAGTGTTTGGGTGATGGTGATGGGTATAAACTGAATGATTCATGGTCTGCAGATCTAATGTTCATGGAGGAAAAATACAATCACTTAACAGAACACCAGAGACCTTGCCTCCCGGTGAAAATGGATTTCATTCTACTGAAGATATGAGCTTCATAGTCTGGCTCATCATTTTGTATTTGGGAGAGGTCAATGAAAGTAAGCCAGAAAGGTATCAGACCAGTTCCAACTCTGCCATGCCCTAATTATGTGACATTACCAAGACATTTAACTTCCTACATCTTACTTCTATTTGAAAAACAGAAGTTGTACCAGTTGTTCTAACCTACCTACAGGCTTTGTGGTAATGACCAAATAAGGCAATGTAGGTAAATTGCAAAGGATTGTGCAAATGTAAGAAATATCACTACATCATGTAATTTTATTTATTTATTTTTTTGTGATATATATAGGCTCATTTCCTCAACCAAGTTTGAAAAGATGGGCCATAACAATTAGTCAGGGTTCAATTAGAGAGGTGGGAGACATAATAATGTGTGAGATTCATAATCACAGGCATTTAACTTTGTAAAATTGCAAGAGCTGGTTGGGATGTAATCTTTGTGTCTGAGGCTGGAGCTTGAAGTCCAGGGGGTAGGTGGTCTGGAAGGGAAGAGGGATGTAAGAGTAAGAATAATCCAGAAGTCATAATACAGCAGTTTCCAACCTTCTTGGCACCAGGGACCAGTTTCCTGGAAGACATTTTTTCCATGAACCAGGGAGGGGCTGGGAGGTGATGACTTTGGGATGACTCAAGCACATTGCATCTCCACCTCAGATCATGAGTTGTTAGATTCTCCTGAGGAGTGCACATGCTAGATCCCTCACATGCAGAGTTTATGTAGGGTTCCTGCGCCTGGGAGAATCTAATGCTGCTGCTGAGCTGACAGGAGGTAAGCTCAGGCCGTGACGGGAGTGATGGGGAGAGGCTGTAAATACAGACGAAGCTTTGCTTGCTCACCCACCCCTCACCTCCTGCTGTGTGGCCTGCTTCCTCATAGGTCATGGAATAGTCTTGGTTTGTGGATGGGGATTGGGGTCCACAGCCATTGCACACACTGGAACTCATGTCAGTCTTGCTGTCATCTACGGTGATGTGTGTCATATGCAAGCAGCTGGTGTCCCTTGTCATGGAGCTAAAGCCATGGCTGACCCAGAAACTGGATCAAAGGGCATGGGGGTGGGGTGGGTGGGTGCAGCATCTGCAGACCCAGCCTCTGCCCCATGCTAGCCATAAGCCAGCAGATAAATGACACTGTGTATTAACTCCAAAAGCATCTTCCTCCACCTTTTACAAGTAAAAAGAAATATGGCCACAGCTTTGCTTCCTCACTCCAAATCTCTTGCAAAAATGTTTCTCCTGGTACATCTTGGCCTGGGAAACATGCAGATGAGGTGACTACATCATTTCTGGGGCCAGTGCAAAATGGCAAGATGTGTAGCCCTTTGTTCAAAAAGCAGGAAGACTTCTCTATCTTTTATTATGACTTTTTATTTCAGATTAATATGAGGGTACAATTGCTCAGGTTACATTGTTGGCGTTTCTAAGGTAAAGTTCAGGTTGTAGTTGAACCCCTCATCCTGGCTGTGTGCTGCATACCCTTACATTATTTGCCATTTGATGTCATACACCCTGAAGCCTGGGATACTCATATGGGGTGAATGCAGACCCTGCAGGCCCCTTGGGCTTTGCTCCACGACTCAGAACTCAGTGTGTGGCTATCTCCAGTCTGCCATGTCCTGCAGAACAGTCAACATCTGTGGAAGGGAACAATCTTAGGGCAGCTGAGAACCCAGGCAAGAAGGGGGAGAGCCAGTAAGGATTTCCTAACCCTACACACATACCAAGGCTTCAGCATCCTGTTGAATTCCATGTATAAAACACTGATTCAAAGATGAAATTAATAAGGATTTCCAAGGTGAGCATTAAACTCCAAGTACAAGGCCCTGCTGCTGAGAACAGAGCCCCGAGCCATTGCAACTGTTTGCATTTCCGTCAAGCCAGCTCTACAAGCTGGAAGGGAATTCTGGAAAAGGCAGTTCAGCCAAACCAAGAAGACACATTATAAAGACAACATGCTGCACTCACTGCCTACTGCCTGCATTTTTTTCAAAAGGCCATCATTGTATGTTGAAGCAAGTAAGACAGAAGGCTACAAGCATAGCCTTGCTATCTTTCTGGCAGCCTGGCAGACAGACATGTGCCATATTATGGCATTGCCACCACTGTTTCCCAACCACCCTGTTCCCTAGGACCAACCACTTTTGATGTGACATTGAAAAAGCTATACTACTACTCACCTGTGTCAGTCCTTTATAATTGACAGGTTTCGATTTACAATCGGATTCCATGGGCATAATTGTATGACTGAATCTTTCATTTTAACAACGCATCATTGAGATTTCCTAGATGGGATGTTGCAAGATGCACATCCAGCGTCTTGCTGGAGAACACACAGCCTTCTGTGGACCTCCATACACATCCCTGTCTCACTGAGTATGGAAGGAATGCAAGGCCCCAGTCACTCTCTACCTGGGCCATCTCTCAAGGCTGTATCTGCATCTGGGAACCTTGAGGCATAGGGAAAAGTCTCCCGCTACAACAAGGAGTAGGTTAAAGCAGTGGCTTCCCCAAGCTTAGAGTTTATATTAGTGTGCTGGGGCTATTATATCAAAGTTCCACAGCCTGGTAGCTTAAATGACAGAACTTTATTTTCTCACAGTCCTGAAGGTTGGAAGTCTATGACCAAGGTGTGGGCAAGGTTGGTGTCTTCTGAGGCCTTTCTCCTTGACTAGTCTTCTCCCTTCGTCCTCTGACCTGTGTCCAGATTTCTTCTTCTTAGGAGGACACCAGTGATGCTGCATTACAGCCACCCGAATAACCCCATTTTTACCTTAATTATAATATTAACACCTCTTTAAAGACCCTATATACAAACATGGTCACATTCTGAGGAACTAGGGGTTATGGATTAAATATATGAATTTTAAGGGCACACAATTCAGTCCATAAATGTTCCTTCCTTTAACACAAGTCACTGTTCTCCATGTCACCACTGCGGGACTTGGAGGTTAAGAAGAGCTAATGCAATTGGGCTGTGCTGTGAGTGATAAAACCTTTTTGTTTCTGACCCAGGCATGTTGTGTCTTCTTCTAGCACTGCAAAAACAGAAACAGGCTAACTGATTAGATTGTTAATAGGGTAAAATATAATCCCAGACCTGAGGTACCTTGCATGTGGTATCAAAAACAAATATTTCCAATAGATTCTCTGTTGGATCCAGGTGTAACAGTGGGAGTGATTTTGAAACTACCCTCCATATTAAGGAATGACTAATTGATTCTGTTTTTTATTTATTATTATTATTTTTTAATTTTTTTGTAGTTTTTGGCCAAGGCCGGGTTTGGACCCACCACCTCCGGTATATGGGGCCAGTGCCCTACTCCTTTGAGCCACAGGCACCGCCCAATTGGTTCTGTTTTATGCCTTCTTTTCAGGGTCCCTCAATCATCCATTCCCACACAAGGTATTCATACTTTTGCTTTGTCTTCATGGAGAGTCCCTGTGTCCAGGGCCCCTGTGCTTGTGCACAGATGGTGAGCTGCTGCTGTGTTCCAGCAGAGAGTGGCCTCTCCTGCACTTCTGCCCTCCTTCCCATGGCAGAAGAGTTTCCTCCTTCACTGGTTACTCCCCCCTACTTGTCTCCTGAGTTGACACTCTGCCTCATCTCTCCCCCCTCTGGTTTATCTAGTCTCTGAGACAGGAAAACTGGCTTTGCAAGCAGGAATAATGGACTCTTCACCTTGCACTCAGGGCAGAGTTGCTTTGAATATTTGTTTTGGCTTTTGTTGTGGAGAAATAATCTTCAGAGGGCTTGTGAAAGAAAAGAGGAGGAGGGCCGTGCACAAGGACAACCAGATAAATATCTCCAGCTATGATCCACCGTGCACCTCTGACAGCCTCAGGTTTTGCTGAAATGGAAACAAGAGCTGCCAGTGGAAATGTCTTCCTAGCACAGCCAGAGACAAGGTCAGTCCATGGCAAGAAATGCTTGTTCTGGAATATTTACAGAGTGCACCTGAAAGAGAAACTTCAGCTTACATTCAAGGATGCTGAGATCAGATTTGGGGCCTCTTGGACAAAGTGCTATTAAAAAAGACCGACTAGAAGCCAGCAGCCGTTGCAGAAGGCCTCATTCTGTGGAGTGTTGGTAGTAATAATCAGAAATGGCAAACAAATGAAGAATGTATGACTCCGTCATGGAGCTTTGTCCTGTGGGTTGGGCGAGTGCAAGGTGGGGAGCCGCCTCCACCCCTGTGTCCCGTTAAGGGTAATTTGACTCCGGTTCTGTTCCAGCCTGACGTTTTCTCATGAGGCCTTATGTCAGCATCACTGGGTGACTGGGTCTCCATGGACCATGTGCCCTGCGGAGGGCATCTGGGCTGTACAGCGAGGGCTGCTGCTTCCTTGAGAGGCCTCACCAGTCAGAGTTAGGGAAGGGTGGGAATCCTCCTGCCAGGAGGGCAGGTAGAAACATTCTACATTCACAGTTTAATTCTTCCTCCCGCTCCCTGAATTGTGACCCCCAGACTCATATGCTGAAGTCCTGAGCCCCAGGCTTCAGAGTGTGACTGTATTTGGAGATAGGACTTTTAAAGGTAATTAAGTTAAATGAGGTTACAAGGTGGCCCTCATCCAGTGTGACTGGTGTCCTTCTAGGAAGAAGGACCCTGGACACAGAAAAGAACAGAGGAAGATCAGGTCAGGAAGGAAGAAGGGTGGCTGAGGAGAGAGGCCTCACCAGATGCTGGCCCTGCCTACGCCGGGATCTCAAAACTTGTAGCCTCCAGGACCTGCGACAAAATGAATTTCTGCCATTTGAGCCACCCAGTCTGTGGTACTTTGTTGTGGCAGCCCTGGTGCACGCCAAGCACACAAATGATAAAATAGGGCAAAACAAACTAAAAATATATAGGCGTGTTTTAAAATAAGGTAAATAAAAATAAATAAATAAATAAAAATAAAAAAAAATAAAATAAGGTAAATATCTCAATGAACGAGATCTGCGAAATAGTCTGAGGGGCTAAGGCTGTGGGTCTGCTGGACATCAAGTCAGGGAGCAGGCAAAGATCATGGATGTGAATCTGACACTTGAAGGGGTGGGACTGAAAATGACTTTTTCAGCTCAGGTGGAGACCAGAGCCAGGCTCACTACTTGCTAAGCTGATTCCCTGGCCTATGAAGAGGAGTGGTTAACAGGAACCGTTCTGGTTACTACCGTCTGCTAATTACTGCATGAGTGGGAGAGGGAGGCACACACGTTGCCTTGAGATTGGCACTCGGGCCAGAATGCTCTGATTAGATCTGTGGTAGCTCCAGTGTCATCGAAGAACAAGAGTTTTAAACCTTCAAGTCCCCAACATTCTTAGTTCTAGACTAGGTGATTCTGGGTGTGGGAGCTGGGTGGAAAACACTGCAAAGCTCCTTTATAGGAGGCAAGGAGGGAGACAGAGAGACAAAGAGCATTGCTCCCTCACGGAGAATCTGCCAACCACAATTCCAAGGCATGTCATTAACACCTGAATTGGCTGGGGTGCTGTGGCTCCGCCTGTAATTCTGGCAGTCTGGGAGGCTGAGATTGGAGGATCACTTGAGCTCAGGAGTTTGAGACCAGCCCGAGCAAGAGTGTGACCCCCATCTCTGTTAAAAACAGAAAAACTAGCCAGGCATTATGGTGGGCACCTAGAATACCAGCTACTTGGGAGGCTGAGACAATGGGATCATTTGAACCCAGGAGTTTGAAGTTGCTGTGAGCTACCAAGATGCCATGACACTCAGGCGAGCCATGGCATACCCAGGGTGACAAGAACAAACAAAAAAACTCATACCTGACCTAATAGCCTGTACAGTTAAGAATTGGAAGGAAGATTCTTTTAGTTCCTTTACTGCCCCATGGACTTTGTGCATGACAGTCTTCCATTCACAGTTTTAACCTTATGTCCTTAATCTCCGTCCACCTTACGGAGCTACTTACTGCTCATGCAAGAGGGAAGCATCTTTTAAAGTCATTTAAAGTGTCAGTGTCATTTAAAACTTATCAGTCACATTCCTTTCAGGATGCTACTATAGACACCCAAAGACACATTTCCTTGTAAGAAGACTTGACAAAGAATCTTCTGACTTTGATTGTTTTTTTTTAACCAGATGCACAAATAGGAATAGAACTCACCAATTATTGGAAATGCTGTGCTGTGTCAAGAGCTTTATCTGAGCCAAGTAGCATATGGTGACAAACATAGTCTTCCATGGCTGCCTAAGTATCGTGTATATACTTAAAGCAGTGGGAGCAGAAGTATTGTCCTTGGCATTGGATTCAATGTGAGTACATGGCTTGTGATTTCCTGGGGTAGATGCAAGACTGATTTGAAGTCAGATGCAGTCTTCACCTCAGTAAAGGGCTGGTGGCCTAGGTAGGACCACATGAGGGTTGAGAGGATTCCTTTTACCTCTCCAGACTAAGGTCTCTCCACGGCCCTTTTTTTCTAGATTCACTCCTTATTTTACTCCCTAAGGCCTAGAATGGAGCTGGATTAAGTGGCTCACTCCGTAATAATGATGTTTCCAGTGGAGAGTTGATATCAAGATTTTTTTCTTTGGATGATAGAAAAATGTCAACCCAAAATTTACAAAGAGGCATGCCTTTTAGAATGAGATTGTAAATATTTTTGCAGAAGTCTGACTTTTTGATATGGGAAAAGACACTTGAATCAACATTTTTACTCGGACAAATCTAAAGCAAATACCTATTTTCTTTTCTGATTTTGGGGAAAACTTAAAAACATCATGTAATATACTAGTAGATAGATGCTTCACCTGTTGAATATTTTGTGAATTACCTCTGAAAAATTAGGTATATTTTCCTCCGAAATTTGGAATTAGACTCCCCTATACTTGAAATGATAAATTTGGGGGGCAGAGGAGGTGTATGTGTGTATGTGAGTTTGTGTTTCATTGTATGTGCCTGTTATTCAATCACTTGCTTGTAGAAAACCAGAAGTGGGACCCCGATCATAGCAAACGTGTGTACAGGCTCTTCTTTGTACCCAACATTGGAAGTGAGAACAAGAGGTTGACTTAAGCTGGTATAAAACTTTCTGAGCTGGATGGGTGGGTTCCCACATGGTGCTATCCCAGATTAGCCAAGCCACACTTGCAAAATAATCTTCTCCAACTTAAAGATTCCTGTAGAGTTTCTGGCATAGCTTTTGGTGCCAGATAAAATGTTTGGACAGATACACAGCCTGAAGTGAATGGCTACTCCCAAAGCCAAACACCCTAAGAAAAATAAGGCAGCCTTGGAGTTGGAGGAAAAAAAGGATTCCTGTTTTGTTTCCAAGGCCAGTGAACAGTTGGGCCCTACCTCTGAGGCACGGAGATTGATGAGCATGGAGACAGGGTGGGAGCCAGATGGGGGACTGGCCCAGTAAGACTCTGAGGTCATATTTGGACCTCTGGACTCTTCGGGTAATTAACTCTAGTAAGAATCGTTGGGTTGCTCTGGTACACTTCTGTTATCTTTTAATCTTCAATAAAGTCTTATTAAAAGTTACCAGCTGATCTCTGAGGACTGGGGAGTCCTGGTCCATGTCCCAGAAGGACTGACAGGATGGAAATCATTTCCCCTTTCCTTGAGGCTGGGATGGAACAGTGGAGCTCAGCAAAGAAGCCTCATGTTAGGCTGTGGTTTGGAAAGACCACACCTTCTCAGGATGACAAGGAAACTCTGGAAAAGGAAGTTGGGACTTTTGCTAGGGAAGAAATTATTGAGTATTCTTGGAATCTGTTAACTTGACATAGGCCTAGATTCCAGGAACTGGGAGAATGGAAATTTATGTCATAGAAAGTTGGGAATATAAAAAAAGATGTGCAACCTTATTTCCTAGTCACAACTGGTGACAGAGGACAAGGTTACATCTACTTCTCGATTTAGAATCTCATCCTGGAAGGTCTTAGGTCTTCCAAGGGAGAGAGGCGCTTCTTTGTAGAAGGAGGCCAAGGCCCTTCTGCTTCTTCCATTTGCCTAGAAAGGAGAAAAATTGCAAAAAGGAAGGGGATGCACAGTGCGACAGAGGAGCACTTTTCATACCTCATTTTCCTCCCACTAGGACTTTAGGTCCTAGCTTCCCTCAGCTGTGAGATAGTGATACAGTTGAATCTTCTACCCATTTAGAGCTCTTTCTCCACAGGTGACATGAACTGGCTAGTGCTGGGCAGCATGGCCACTACCCCTGTCCCAGTTCTCTCTATTATTGCTGCTCTTGGTCCCTACAGCTGCCTACGTCTGCCCATGGCCTGTCTCAGCCGCATTCTCTCTACCAGAGCCAGGCACCTCTCTGGCACAATGGGCACAGGGATTGCCATAGACTTACATCGAAGATTAAGTCATGACCAATCTTATTGCCTCCAAAATACAAAATGTAAAAAAAGCAGCCAAGCAAAACAAACAAACAAACAAACAAAAAACCCTTAAAAATGAAAAGTAATAGATCTTGAATTAAGATTCCCTAAGTCTTCTTTCATTGTTATGTATAAGTTTAATATGGGGCATTCCTGGATTCAAAAACATTCATTGTTGGGTGAGGTGGGTGTGGCTTCCCAAACCGAGGGCTCCTGCACCCCAGGAGTCTTACAATAGGAAGCAGTTGCCTCTGCTAACTCTAAACTCTCACCTCCTCTCGGACCTTCTTCAAATTTTCCTGTCTCCTTCCACCACCCAGATTTTTCCAGCTAATGTTAACAGCTGACACATCATCCCACAGAAAAATTCTATAATAAAAGCTTGAGGAAGAAAAAAATGCATTTCCTTCCCAAGGCCAAGTCCCTGGTGCTGAGACCACTCATCCTTGCCATCTGGCCCTGAGTAAAGCAGGTGTTCTGTTGAAAGGAAAGCAACTCAGGCCAGGGAGAGAAGTGAAAGGCTGCAGGGCTGATTTCTTCTCAGCCAGGCCCCAGTAGGCAGGATCCTTTCTTAGGCTGCACCTGCACCTTCCATCCATCCCGACCTGGGGTCACTGGAGATTGGGAGCAACTGGTTGCTAGTTGCTTGGTCCTTGGGGTTTGAACTTGCCCTGATCATGGAGGGGCTGATTCCAAATATGTCCCTGGAGAATAAGTTTCCCACAATTAAAATAATGAAGCTTCATCATCAGTTCTGTAGATGTGCAGTTGCAGTTTTAGGTGTATGCAATGCATGGAACAGACAGGACTTGGAAACATCACTTCCTAGTCAATGTTTCTGCCATTCTGTGTGGCTCCTGGGTTCAGGAAGTGGAATCTCACAGTTCCCTTGGGGAGGTGAGCCTACATGCTGAAGGATGCAAGGTGTGAAACATGAGCTGTGGGCCAAGCCTGGCAGGGTGGCAGTTCCTGGCAGTAGACTGTTAAGGCCAATAAGCTTAATCTGAAGTACATGAACCACTGGAAATTGAAAAACCCATTCAGCACTGTGTTAACACCATCATTCCAAGTGTAGGGTGCTAATGCCAAAGGTTGATCGTGGTCTCTCTGCTTGGCCTTTCCTCAGCCATGGCCTGATTTTATTGCCCATTTCTGTTAGGTCCTAACACTGTTAGGAGGTCAGAATCTGATGCTGTTGTTATAAGGGTCTCTAAAGATCATCTGCAGGTTGATCTGAATTATGGCCATTAATTAGTTGAAAGATTTGTGCCAAAACTCTTAATCCTTCTGTGTGTAAATTTCCCATGCAGAAAAAGTGAGCATAATAACTGTGTATACCCCACAGAATTGTGTAAGAGTGAAATGGAGCAAAATAGGAATGTGCAAGTGAATGTCACAACTTCCTGTGCCAGGGAGCTGAGGTCAAGTAGGAAAACCGTGAACTCAGTGCTTGGCGACCAGGGTTCTAGTTTGTGCTTTGCCATTTACTAATTGTTGTTCTTGGGGTTTTCATCTAGCTGGCGCTCTGGTGTTTCAAGAGCACAATCATCATATTCTTCAGAAGTGTTGCATGGGTTAAATGAGATCCTGTGTATGAAAAGGGCTTTGTCAACTACCAAGTGATATACAAATGTTAGAACAAATGTTAGTTAATCAAAGTAGTAATCAGTTTGGTGCCTTGCTATTTTCAAGCTGGTTAGCTGGCTTCCCGTTTTATTGAAAAATTTGGTTCTTAAAGTCATGATAGATCTCAGATTTGTTGGATGTTGGATTCAGAAGGCTGGACTCTTAACATTTTCCCTCCCACACCAGGCAGGTGAGGAGGTGGGACAGCTTCCCTGGCCACCCTTTCCATCCCCAGGCTGTGCAGCACTCTCTTCCTCTCTCCTTGGCTGTGCAGCACATTCCATCACTGCCCCTTTCAGCTGCTTGTGCAACTGGAGGTTTGAAGGTGGGTTCCAAGGGTGGCCTAGGTGCCACTCACTAGGGGTTGCTGTGTTTGGCAACGGCTACTTGGATTCAGGGGCTTCTTCCAGAGCAATTGGCCAGAGCCTCCTGCAACTTGCTGTAGTCAGGCTGTGCACAAAATAGGCAATCAGATTTAAGGTGTTTATACAAAGCTCAGGGGCTGCAGACCTGTTGGATTCTAGGCAGGAAGGAGCCATGATTTGCAGTTCACGTTGTGGGACATGGAACCTCAGAGTCCTCTGGGTGCCCTAGAATAGCTCTGCTGGAGGGGGGGTGAGGCACCGAGCAGGCTCTCCCTGCTTCCTCCTTCCTTTCCCACTCTCCTGGGCTCATCTGAAGCCTTGCTATTGCTGGAACAATGTACAGGGTGGGAAGCTCAAAATTGCTGCTCCTGCTATTTTTCCTTTTCACCTGGCTTTGCTGCTTTGGGATTTGAATGCTGCTGAATTTCAGTTCCAGATTGTTAGGGCTGCAAATGGATAACTTTGTTCTCAGATCTGGGAGGCAAAGCTCTACAAGACAACTGCCTCTTCCATCTTTCCATCTGTTTAGCTCCACAACATTTCCACAGAAGGAAGTTGCAGCCAGTTGGGAAAAAAACAAAAAACAAAAACACCAAAACCACTATCTGTCTACACGTTAAAATCTGAGAGGCCCCAGCAGCTTCAGGAAAGATGGTTCCTTATTTCAGACCAACTGTTAATAAACCAGTGGTTATGTTACCAGAGGCATGGGCCATATGCAAGGAAGGGAAAGTCAGAAATAAACAGAGGTAGACGTTTCCCAAAGAGAGATGGTTATTGAATATATTTGTGTGACTTGCGCAGGAGCACAAAGGAAGCAGGTTCTCTTGCCTCCTCTCTTGCTGAGGGCTGTCATTTCTCTTCCTGGTTTGCTGTTTCTTTCAGCCCAACGTAACAGCCATCTTTATCATCAACAATTCCTTGCCTTAGCTCTCATTTATTTTGATATTAACATAGCTATACCAGGTTTTCTTCGATTTGTATTTTCCTAATATAGCACTCTTCATTTTTAAAATTTCAGTATTTCTTGATCTAATGACAAATGCATCTATTCTAAACAGAGCAGAGGATAATCTTGTTCTTTTATTCCAATCTAGCAATTGTTTTCAACAGCCACGGTTAGTCTACTTATTACTGATAGGTTTTGATGTATATTTCAATCACATATGTATACTTTGTGTTTTTCCTGCCTTTCCTGTTTTTCTTTTCTTCTTGACGTCTATTATGTTAACTTTGCTTGATTACCTCTGCCATCTTTGAAGTTACATAGTCTAGTCCCATTCTTAACAAGGGTGTTAGAGCAACCTTCTGAGTTTAGGCTTTCCTTATACTGTGGGTTATTTTTTCTAATATTGTAATGGCATCTTGTTGCCTCTTATTTTATTAGTCAGGGTTCTCCAGAGAAATAGAACTAATAGGATGTGTGTGTTTACACGTGTATGTGTGTGTGTGTTCTGTCTCCTGCCCATACGTACGTCAGCCTCTACCACTATGTGAACCAACTTCTTACAATTCTCTTTCTCTCTCCAAGAGGCTGACAAGTCCAAACTCTGCAGTGTAGCCGGCAGGCTGGTGACCTGGAAAAGGGTTGTAGCTTGAGTAGTTGAAGGTAGTCTACTGGCAGAAGTTGCTCTGCTTTGAGGGAAGTTAGTCTTTTTTTAAGTCCTTCAACTGATTGGATGAGGCCCGCCCACACTGTGGAGGGCAATTTACATAATTAAAATGTCAACCCCATTTCCCCCCCCCAAGAAAAATACCTTTGTAGAAACATCTGTGAAGTTTATTCAGATACCTGGGATCTGTGGCCAACCCAAGTCGACGCATAAAATGAACCATCACAATTACCCATATTAGCCATTATTTTGTATAGTCAGAAATTTCTTTAGATTTACTGACATATTTATCACTTTTTTTGCGTCTAACTCACCTTTGTTTTTTAGACTCAAAGTACTGACAGAAAGTAATATAACTCTACAATTTTATGTGCAGATAAGCTATTGAGAGTCAGCTGCTAGATGAAGACATAGTTAGCAGACATTTCAGAAAGTTTACCCCTACCAGAATCAGTAAAGGTTTACTGCAAAACTAAGTGTTTTGAAAATGATTTCAAGTCTTCACATTTTAAGTCGGTTAAAAGAAGTCTGCCTTCAGTCTATCCCTCCCTACCTTCCTCCCTTCCTTCCTTGATAGTTCGTCCATTTCTGCTCTCTCACTGTTATCTTAAGATCTCTATGTTTTTGGTGTTCTATTGTTTCACTAAGATAAGTCTAGAGATGGACATTTTGTTCATCATACTTTGAAATCACTGTGCTTATTACATCCACAAAATCATATTTTTGATCAATGCTGAGAAATTTTCAGGTGCTATTTAGAGTATTTTCTCTCCACTCATTCTCTTTAAGATTAATTATGTTGAAACTTCTCATTCTTCATTATTATTAACATCTCCTTCATGTTTTCTATCTCTTTATCTTTCTGTGCTACGTTGGAAATTATTTTCTCATAACTATTTTTAGTTCCATAATTCTTTCTTTGAATATGATTCATTGGCAGTTTGAACCAATGATTTAGCTTTTAACTTGAATACCTTTATTTTTAACTTCTAGAAGTCCTATTTTTTATTCAAATCTACCCATTCTTTTCAGATAGTGTTTTGTAGATTTTTCTTGCTTTTAATTTCAGTTTTATGTCTTTATCCTTTTAAACACATTATAGTTTCTTTCAAATAGTTCTCAAATCGAGAGTTTTAGGAGTATAATACTGCTCTTTGTTGCGTCTCCGTCTTTGGTTCATTCTAAATTGTTTTTGTCAATGTTTTATACTTTTGGATGGGAGGAAATCCTGCCAGGCTTTTGCTTCAGGACTTTTCTCTGACCTGTGTTGAAAGTCTGTCTTGCAGGAGTGGTTCTGTGTCTGTTTATGCCAGGGGTCCCAGGAGTATTATCATCTCTGGATCTATTTATATGTTACTTCTTATATGGAAGATTCTGGACTGGGCAGGAAGTATAGTTTGAACCCTAAACCCAAGTGTGAAATGCCTGTGGTTATTTAGGTTCAGAGAAAACTGTTTTACCCACTTAGATCCCAGGCCAAAATAGATAAGCTTGCTTCTTATTTCCATAGGCTAGTGGAAGGATGTTTTCTAAAATATGCTTTTGGTAAATGTATAGCTCTTCCAACTCTATGTGAAGGTCTTAATTTCACCTCCCTTCCTGTCCCAACACAGGTGTTAAACTTAAGCCCTTTCCCTTCCCAAGGCTGGCAAATCATTCCAAGTATCACCACTCCTGGTTTTACTATGTCCTTCCACTTTGGCCCCTAAGGATTTCCTTCACCTTTTTCATGAAATCAGACATGTATTTAAAAGTTTTTCTTTATAAAGCAGGAATGTTTGGTGGTTATTTGGTCATATAATATGGCTAAAAAGAGAATTATAAATTATTTTGTGAGGCTACTATTGGGACTTTCTGTTGTCTAATGGGTTATGCCCCGTGTTTCAGCTGCTCCAGAGGCCATGCCCCCTTTTCTTGTATCTTGCCACAAAGATGCAGGTCTGTCTGTCTCTCTGCTTCTACCTTGGTCTTTATTTTTCTTTCTTCCCCCCCTCCCCTAGTAATTCATAGTTTTCTCCAATAACTGGCTGGTCTTTTTTCTCGTCTTGTCAAGTCCATTTATTTTTTTCATTTCAACAAGTTAACACAGGGCTCCCAGCCAGGGGAGTGAATCTCCCAGGAGATCTTAGAGTTACTTTCTGCCAGAACAGCCTTTCTCCTGCTCTTTTTTCTGTGATTCCTAAAGGTAAGTTGAACACAGTCCCTGATGATGTCCCACCTCAAGTTACTGGAGGACAGCCGACAATGACTGATTCAGTGAACAGCACAGGGAGTACAGAGGAGGTGCTGTTTGACGTGAATATATCGTCAAAGGGAAGAGAAAAGACAAATGCCCAGTCATGGTAGAAATCAGCATTTCGGTCACTTGTTGCAAAATGTATTTCTATGGGATCTTCAAGGAATATGTGGCTTCTTTTGGGATCAATGCTGTTCAGAAACTGAGCGAGTACAGAAGCCACTGGGGAAATTAGTGAATTCACTAAGTTTTGGCAGAGAGTGCAGTTCTGTTGCAATCTTTACTTTTACTATGTTAAATGTCAGGAAACCACTTTGTGTGTGCTGAGCTCTTCTTCTGTTTGCCAAGAGAAAAGTTTCACAAGCAGGGCAGATGCATATCTACTAATTTATAGCCAAGAGGTTAAAAAGCTCAGGGATTGTTATGTCTAAAGCTCGTGTTGTAAATTTGAGAGATAAGTTATCAGTTCCTATAAAATAGGAACATATCTAGTACAGTCAAGTTCTGATTCTAGTGTCTGCCTCCATTTCTCTATGAGTTCCACAGTCACTTCTTTCTATATTAGGTGATGGGAAATTTTGTTCAAAGTATTTCTCAAATTCTATTTTTTAAACGTACACACTCATTCTCCAAATCCTTTCATCTTTTCTCATTGTTTAAATTACTTACTGCTAGGTATCCTCCAGCATCTGTCCTTCTGTTCTCCTCTTCCGAGCTCAGCGTGTGTCCCTATAACCAGGGCTACATTTGCCACCTCTTTTGAGGCTGAATGTGGCCAATGGGATGTGAGTGTAGGTGATGCAGGCACTTGTAGTTCACGACCACACGGGGGGTCCTGGACACAAAGAGTCCTCAGAGGTCTTGAGAAAGACCACAGAGAAAAAGAGGAAAGAAAGTCTCATGACCTAGGACAGGAGGAAGGGCTTGACAGAGTCTTTGTAGAAGAAGAGAAAGAATTTTACAAAGTTTTTTGATGTATGTTTATATACTTTTAAATAGTTTATATACTTTTGTATAGTATTTCCTTTTATATAATTCCTTTATATATATATATATATATATATATATATATATATAGTTTTACATAATTCTTTTAAAAGAAATTATGTATCATTGCATCTTCCATAGGAAGACAATTATAGTATGATGTGATAAGGTCTGTAATACATATATGAACCAATGCTTGGGTTCATAGTTACAGAGGGGTGAAGGTCAGCACATATTGTGAGGTTAAGGAAAGCTTTCTGGAGGAGAGTGAGCTTAGCCTTGAGGATTGAATAAGCTTATCCTGGAGATGTACTCAAGCAATCAGAGGAGGGGACGGTGCTTCAGGTTGAAGGGACTGCATCAGCAGTACCATGGCAGCATAAGACAATGTAGAGAGTTCTGAGAACTGCAAGTGATGCATTGTGATGGGAACACAGGGTAAGAGTAGGGGAGTGGAAGTGATGGTGTGGGACAGGGTGGGGCTCTGTATGCCATGCTGAGGTATTTAAGCTCTGTACAAAGTCTGTGAAGCTGGAAAGATTTTCAGTGAGGAAGTGACATGATCGGATCTACATTAGACAATGTCCATTCTGAGCTCATTTTTAGCATTGTGAAGAATGTATTGAAGGACCCCAAAGACTAGAAGAAGAATTTAAAATATTTTGTTGCAAACTATTTTTAAGGTTAAGGTTGTAAGATATCTTCATAAAAAAAAAAAAAAAAAGGCTTCATTCATTAGATACACAAAAGAGAGAGCAAGGTGGCTGTAATGGTTTGTGAGTCTGCAGTATTTTCCCCAGACAAGTGGGGAGCTTGACAGCTTTCTGCTGCATAATCAGAATCAACAACTTTGTGCCATTTTCAGTTTATTTCCCAAAAGCTATCCCTTTTTCATTCTGTGTCATGGATTTCTTGATAAATTGCCGCAAAGTTCCTCAATTTCTTCATCTCTTTTAAGAAGTGAGGACTTTAATGTGACTTTTTACACGCCTCTCTCAAAAGTATTTAGAGGGGAATTGGGAAGGTTTTTCCTGTCTTTCTTAATTTGCTGTTTGACATTATTGATGCCAGTTCATGTGCCAGGCCCTAAGTTGTCAGTTAAACATTTAATTCCAAGATTGTCTCCTATTCCTCCCAAAATGGATCAATCAAGTATCTTATTTTGCCTTGGAAATAAATAAGGAGGTTACAGCTCTGCGCACAGTGTGATAATTTGCTGAGTATGTTTTCTTTAACTAGAAAGATTTTAAGGGTATGAAGGGAGGATGCTTCTTGAAATGTCCCTTGGCATTGTGTGAGCAGTGGTATTGCTCTGATTTACTGACTGTCACAGTTCTATAAGGGAACAAAAAACTCTGTTAGGTGGATATAATGTGGGACTATTGCCTGGACCTCTGGAAGAGCTGTGTCAGGACCCTCCTGGACCTCTGGAAGAGCTGTGCTGGGACCCTCCTGGACCTCCGTAAGAGCTGCACCTGCCGCACCCCAGCAAGAGCTGCACTGGGACTCCTACCCTGCCCCCCGGGCCCCACAACCTGATCAGAAACTCCAAGAGCCGAGCAACCTGCACCCTCCCTTCTGTACCCTCCCTGCCTCCACACTGCCTGCTCGTCTGGCCAGGGACTCTGGTAGCCAGTGCCCTCCGGAGACTTCCTTGCCTCTGCTCAGAGCCCTTCTCCTGACCAGAGACTGCTGGAGCTTTGGGCCCTCTGTGTCAAAGTCACTGGGCACCAGGCACTCCCAGAAGCGTGTGCACCACCACCACCCCCCTGGCCTATTGCTGGATCCCAGGGTGTCACACTCTGGAGCTGCTCCCACAACCAGAACTCCCTGGCTGGAGCAGCCCCAGAAGAGCTGGGGCTCTTCCTACAAAGATCCAGCAACAACAGAGTGATCCCCCCGGTTCTAATCTAGGAGAGACACCACCCCAACTCTGAGGACGGCCAGAGGCAATGGTGAAAAACAATCATGAGATGAAATCAAAGGAAAAACTCTGGAAATATGAATAATCAGAGTAGATCAACTCCCCCAAGGAACAATGGGGCAGACAGCACAAGATCCCATGCACAAACAAATAGCTGAGATGTCAGAAATCGAATTCAGAATCTGGATAGCAAATAAGATTGAATTAGAATTCAAAGTAGTAATGCAACAGATGTCTCAAGAATTCAACAAATTCAAAGACCAAATGACCAAAGATTTTGACACATTGAGACAAGAAGTTTCAGCCCTCAAAGATCTGAGAAACACAGTAGAATCGTCAGTAACAGAATGGAGCAAACAGAGGAAAGGATTTCTGACATTAAAGACAAAGCTCTCAAATGCTCCCAAACTCTCAGAGAGGAAGAGAAATAGAGGGCAAAAACAGATCACTCTCTCAGAGAGCTCTGGGATAAATAAAAGAAAACCAATATTTGTCTTATAGGGATCCCCGAAAGCGATGAAGTGGCTTCACAAGGCACAGACTCTCTTCTCCATGAGGTTATGAAAGAGAACTTTCCAGACATGCCAAGGGATTCTGAATTTCAGATAACTGACAGTTTCAGAACTCCAGCACAACTCAACCTGAATAAGACATCCCCCAGATACATCATAATCAATTTCACTAAAGTTAATATGAAGGAGAAAATTCTGAAAGCAGCCAGAGGAAAGAAAACCATTACGTACAAGGGGAAGAATAACTGCAGATCTCTCTGCTGAAACCTTTCAAGCTAGAAGAGGATGGTCATTGACTTTTAATCTCCTAAAACAAAATAACTTTCAACCCAGGATCCTGTACCCAGCTAAACTGAGTTTCATTTATGATGGAGAAATTAAATA
>CAUYPK010112834.1:0-31447 GCA_963574355.1 Loris lydekkerianus
ATAAACAGTTCGACACATTTTCATCACACTGGTTAACATAGCATTCCTGGCATTTTCTTAGTTATTGTGTTAAGACAATCATATTCTGCATTCACTAAGTTTCAATGTACCCTTGTAAGATGCACCGCAGGTGTAATCCCACCAATCACCCTCCCTCTGCCCAACCTCTGTTATACTAGAGGCAGAAGCTCTGTCAGTTGGAATAAACTGGGGAATGAGAAGGCCAATGTGGTAGCATGCACTTGTAGCCTGAACTACTTGGGAGGTTGATGCGGAAGGATTGCTTGAGCCCAGGAGTTTGGGGCTGTAGTGCATGATGTTCATGCCTGTGAGCAGCCTCTATACTTCAGCCTCAGCAACATAGTGAGACTCATCTTAAAAAAAAAGAGAGAGAGAGAGAGATGCCTGAGGGAAAGTCTGTAGAAAGAAAAGACAGATTTAGAAGCTAGGTAAGGGTAACAAAGGAAGGAAGAGAATCCAGAGAATCTAAGGATAACAAAAGACAAGAGAATAAGAAATAAGAGTTAGATAATTTATTTTTTTTTTCAGGCTTTGATATTTATTTTTAGTTTGACATTTATTTTTAGCAAGAAGAATATGCTAATGTGACATCATTAGAAGATACGCCCATGTCTAGTATCTGCCACAGAAGCTTGACAGAACAAGAAATCATACTAAAACACAAAAACTGTATGACATTACTTATCCTTAATTCTGTGGACAATAAAACAAATAATACATATAAGACTGAATTTCCATAGCAAGATCAAATACTGCCAAGTTACCTATCAAATCACCTCTTAAAAAAATCCCTTTCCTTTCCTCATAAAAGTGAGTAACTTCTTCAAAGGTAAAGCATAGTGCCAACAATTATCTAAGGTGTTTATGTGAGCAAAGTAGGAACAGATTAAAAAAAGGTTGTGCTAAATTGAGAGCTAAGAATTTGGGGTGGAAGTAATCTCACAGATAGTAATGGCAATCTAATCTAAACGCCATTTTGGGGGCACAATTGGCAATTGCTAAACCAGCAACTAAGCACTAATAAAAGCAATTTAATAGGGTTAGTACCATGACATACCTACACATTTATAGTGAATTGACTGTGATAAAAGGATCCAGACAAATTAGAAATTCTCCTGTATCCTATCAGAATAAGAAATTTCTACAGCAGTAAATAATTTAAACAAGAACACTCAACTGAAAGTTTATTTTAAATAAAACTAAATCTGGCTCATCTACCCCCTTATAATGGCTACTCTAATCAAAGGAAAGATGAGTGTGTTTCTTATTATACCCCCAGACTTCAAGAATTAGAGAATTTAAAAAATATATATGAATGCTACAAAGAAAAAGAGAATGAAGACTGAGAAAAAATGCCTGAGAGAAAAAAAAAGGACTTAAATATTTAACTGTTAATTATTTCTATCTCCACTCTGGCCTATAAGCTCCTGGAAGATAGGAAAATGTCTTACAAATAGCCCCACCAGTATTCAGTGGTACCCAGTTATTAGGGGCTTGATTTAAAATGGAATGATTATATTAGTTGCTTCCTTTTGAATAACTTTGGAAAAAGACTTTCTCTCACAGAGAAACACAGTTTCTTCCTAGGCAGTAACAAACGTCCTCATTGATGGTCAAATAAGCAGCAGCAGTTAGAGAAGGTGGTGGCAGAGAATGAGAAGAGCTGCTTTGCTTGTTATTTGGAAACAAGTAATTTTGTACAGGAATCTGACTTATTCCACAAAAGTTAACCAAGTAACTGCCCTTATTGATACTATGCCCAGAAACTACCACCAGCTGGAGCTAAGGCCAGCTGCCAGTATCTGTTACCCTCCTCTAACTCTAGACAGGTTAATGATATCATGGCAAACCTCAGAGATTTTCTGATCCACTCCTCAGAAACCAGAGCTAAATCTACCCCCTTCAAATAAGCTGCCTCAAATCCCAGTCCCAGGTGTAACATCCTATAATTCATAAGGCTCAGTCACAGCCTGGAGCCAGATCTAAGGTTTATAGAAGACCAAGCAATGAAAACATCCAGCTGCAGGCCATAAACATGTCCAGGATATCTTAGAGGGAAAAAACCCATGCATTGCTACTGACAAGTGCATAAAAGCTATTCTTTGAAGATGTTGCCACAGTACACAAGTCAACCTTTGACCTCCTCCTCTAGACTTTATAGGGCTAAGCACTCTATTGACTCCTTCCTCCAAGGTCCCAGAAAAATACCAGTGTACTAGATAGACTAATTTGAGTCATATATACAGCAAATTACCCTAGGAATTCTATTGCCACTAAGGGGACCTGGGGGCCTGGATCCCTATAAAAGCCTAAGATCCTATGGCATTGGCTCTTGCCACCTTAGCCATTGGAAGCAGCTTCACTGGTTCCCACGTAAGTAGCAAAGACTCCAAAAGTAATCACAATGTCTTTGGCATGCAGCAGCCTCTAGCCTAGGCTAGGAAAGTTATGACAAAGCGCTGAAAACCAAAGGTTCTGTGAAGTACTAGGAGGCTAGCTGGAGACTCTCAAGCAGATACTTGTATAGCTTTGCACTCAAAAAATGCATTTTTCTATTATGTCGCCAAACCCCATGAGAAAGGACAGCTATTACTCATAAATTTATAACTGAGGAGACTGAGAAACAGAAAATTGGAAGTGATTTTGCCCAAGTTCCCTCAGATTTTAATAGTGAGCTAATGCAAAATCCTTCTAGTCATCCCTACTTTTTTAGTAATGAGATAATAGTAAACTGATACAAAAGACACTAGATAGATGAATGGCTCTGCATATACCAGTCTCGAATCCACATTTTCCACCAAGTGGACCTCAGGAAACAAAGACTCACAGGTGAGAAACACTGGGGTTTCTGCGCCACCTTCCTCCCCCTTCTGTCTTGGGAGATGTATTAGTTTGCTAAGGCTGCCAAAACAAAGTAGCACAAGCCAGGTAGCTTAAACAGCAAGAATTTATTTTCTTACAATTCTGGAGGCTGGAAGTCTAAGATCAAGATGTCAATAAGGCTGGTTTCTTCTGAAGCCCCTCTCCTTAACTTGTAGATAGCCATCTTCTGTCTTCACATGGTCTTTCCTCTGTGTATGTCTGTGTCCTGATCTCCTCCTTTTACAAGGACTCCAGTCACAATGGATTAGAACTCATCCATATAACCTCAGTTTAGATTAGTTATCTATTTACAGGCCCTATCTCCAAATACTATCATATTCTGAGATACTGGGGGTTAGTACTTTGACATATGAATTTTGGGGTATAGTGGGACACAATTTAGCTCAAAACAGGAGGAAAAGGTAAAATCAAGATTGTAATAGCATCAAGAATTTAAAAGGCAGGGGAAGAAAGAAGATACCGTATATACTCGAGTATAAGCCAAGTTTTTCAGGCACAAAATTTGTGCCGAAAAACCCGAACTTGGCACAAATTTTGCACCAAAAAAAACTCAGCTTATACTCGAGTATATACGGTAAATCAGAACCAGAAGCCAGGCACTCTGGTGTTTTCCTTTCCTTTGTAGGGAGCCTTTGGAATGCAGTGGAAAGAACACTTCATCTGGGGACTTTGGAGAAAGAACTAGGCCAATCTCAGCTGTCATCCCTGCTCTGGTCTGCTGCCTAACAGACATGGAGAACAACAGCAAAAAAACATTGTAAGTCCTCTTTGCAACTCTGCTCTGTTCAGTATGGGTGGAGGTGGGAGTGGTGGAGGGACTTGTTCATGTTTAAAAGATTTAAGACTTAATATTCCTGAAGAAATCACTATTGTCATCTAGTCAGCTTCATCTTTTGGATGTCTTTCTACCTAAGACTTTAATTTTTGCCAAAACAGTTGAATTCCAAAGACTGGGCTAAATTTGTATATTAGAGAAACAGAAAAAGAGGGTCTGAGACTATCAGGATGTAGCAGGAACTGGCAGCTCAAGAATATGCTTTCATCACTGACCAAATGGGCAAGCTACTTCCACACCCTATAAAAAACAGCTCTTCCTTATTGCTTCAGAAGGCCCTCTGGTGTTGCCAATTTACCCAAATATAGAGAAGAGAAAGAGGAGAAATGGGTTGCAAGTTAGCACAATCAAGGCAAAATGTGGCAAATTCAAGAGAGTTCCAAAGAACTTAAAAAGGAACAGAGATGGGAGAAAATATTTGCAAATTGTATGTCTAATAAGGAACTTATATCCAAAATATATAAAGAACTCCTTTAACAAAAACAAGAGCACAAATAACCCAACTTAAAAATAGGCCAAGGGTTTGAATAATCATTACCATAGTTCCCCCTTATCTACTGTTTTACTTTCTGCGGTTTTAGTTACTCACAGTACAATAATTTTGAGAAAGAGCCCACAATCACATATTTTATCATATAGTTATAATTGTTCTATTTATTTATTATCATTGCTAATACTGTGTTAAAAGTTTACAAACTTTATAAATTAAACTTTATCATAGATCTGCATATATAGGAAAAACAATATATATTGGGTTTAGTACTATTTGTAGTACATCCACTGAAGGGGGGTCTGGGAATGTATTCCCCATGGATAAGGGGGGATTACTATACTCCAGAGATATAAATATGGCTAATAAGCACATGAAAAGATACTCAACATAATTAGTCACTAGGGAAATGCAAGTGAAAACTACAAGATACCCCTTCACACCCACTAAGAGGGCTACAACAAAACAGACAGTGTTGGCAAAAATGGGGAGAAATGAAGTCTAATATGTTGTTGATGGGAAGGTAAAATAGCATAATCACTTTAGAAAATAGTCTGGCAGTCTTTCAAAATGTTAAATAAAGTTACCATATAAGACAACAATTCCATTCCTTAGATGTATACCTAAAAAACATGAAAATTTATATCTATACAAAAACATACATATGAGTATTCACTGCTACATTATTCATAATAACCAAAAAGTACTGATACATGCCGTAACATGGATGAATCTTGAAAACAGTAATGCTTGTTAAGTAAAAGAAGCCAGACATAGTAGGCCACATATGGTAGGAATCCATTTATACAAAATGTCCAGACTAGGAAAATTTATAGAGATAAAGTAAATTAGTAATGGTTAAGGGAAAATGAAATGGGAAATAACTGCTTAATGGGTGTAGGATTTCCTTTTGAGGTGATGGAAGTAGGTTGTAGTAATGGTTAAACAACCTAGTGAATATATTAAAAACCACTTAACTATATACTTTAAAATAATGAATTTTAAGTTATGTGAATTATATCTCAATAAAAAGATAATTATTATTAAAATTATATTTCAATAAAAATATATTTGTTACTATCTTTTATCTCCCAAGTGTTATACCACTTCCCCTCCATAGCTTGACAAAGGCCACTGAAGGGAAATAGTATAAAAGTAGGACTGGATGAGAAGGCTGGAAGAGAACAAGGACAAGTAGCTTTGTCCTCGTTTCACTTAGAAAAGTGAAAGGAGGAGGAAACACAGAAACCTGGTAAAAAATGATTTGGAAAAAAATTTTTTTTTAGATAATTCTCAACCAAAAGTGAGTATGGGCAGGTACATACCCTTTTCTAGAGACTTTTAAGCAGGAAAACCCACCTCATTCCTCTTCACAATTCAACTGCCCAGAATGTAAAAGGATCAGCTTTCCTTTTCTACATGCTTTTCATTCATCCTGTCAACAGATTATTTATGGAGTGCCTTTTATATATACAACATGGCAGCTACCTTATCTTCTCTCCGTTTAAAACTGAGTGAAACTCCTGCTAATTCAACATAATAAAAGGGATGATTTTACTTTCTTTTATCACCCAAGAAATCAATCACATCAGTTGGATTCAAGGTTGATTTGGAGAGCATGGGAACAAAATACAAGACATAAAACAGGTTTTAGAGTGAGTGGCAACACCTTTCTGGTTGGTACAATTTGAACTGGAGATGCTGATAAGACAAGTAAGTATCCAAGAAATAGTTAGAAATATGGGTCTAGATTCTGGGATAGATAAGAGCGCAGCGCATATAGAGGTGGTAGGTGACAGAATCAGATTTCATAGGAAGAATGTGTATAATTATATGAAAAGAGGAACCCCATAAAGACCAACATTAAAGAAATGAACAAAGAGAAATCAAAACAGGAAGACTGAAGAGATCAAAGAAGAATAAAGCTGGGGATGGTTTCTTAGACATCAAAACAGGAGGGGGTATTCAGGAGTGTCAAATACTGCAGAGAAGTCCAATGAGATAAAGACTGAAAAGCAAGCACTAAATTAGCTAGCTAGGAGCTCACTGATGACTTTTACAAATATAGTTTTAATAAAATGATGGTGAAATCTTTCACACACACTTTCCTCAAGTTTACTCCTAGGAAAGCTAGTCCTGTAGGATGCTTCTCCAAAATAGAGTTTCATGATCAACTAAATTTGCAGTAATGCTGTGTGTATTATCCACTCTTAACAAATCACAGTAAGCCTAAGAATATTCAAGTTTCTGAGAAGACCTAAGATAAAGCAATCTGTTACACTCTGTTGACCTGTTTCCCAAATTCCTTTGACCATGGAATCCTTTATCATATGATATCTATCAACAACTCCAAAAATTGGAGTCATATGGAACAGACTTTGGAAAGCAGGGCTCTAAGATTATGGTAGCAGAAATACCTAAAAAGATAGACTCCAAAGTTAAACAGATCTACATATGAATCCTAGTTCTAAATCTTACTAGCTTGGGTGACCTCAAATAAGTTTCTGTCTAAACACTCAGTTTCTTTAACTATAAAATGGGAAATAACACAAGCCTAATTCACAGAATTATTGTGAGGAATTCATTGGGTAATGTATGTAAAGATACAACACCTGAAATATAGTTAATTCAAAAAATGAGGTTACCATAAAGCTAATTATTATTATAGTTGAGAATAAAAGGAAAACTATGACATAAATAGTAAAGATTTAATTCATGAATGAGGAATTACAGGAAAGTTGTAATTGCAACAAGGAAAATGGGCATAGAAATGGGTTAAGTGAAGATCTAGTAAAGGCTTGTGAGGGGCAGAAAGAGCTGGAGAAAACCAAGCCCCAGTCCTGGTGGCAAAAGCTGTGGATAATAGAGATCTTGAAGTATTCAGGCTTACATACAGTATATGTATTACAACAATAGTAGAAACAGCCGGGCATGGTGACTTATGCCTGTAATCCTAGCATTCTGGGAGACTGAGGCAGGGGATTGCCTGAACTCACAATTCCAGATCAGCCTGAGCAAGTGCAAGACCCTGCCTCTAAAAAATAGCCAGGTGTTGTGGTGGGCATCTGTAGTCCCAGCTACTTGGGAGGCTGAGACAGGAGAACTGCGTGAGCCCAAGAGTCTGAGGTTGCTGTGAGCTATAACACCATGGCATTCTACTGAGGGTGACAAAGTGACTCTATCTCAAAACCAAAAACAAACAAAAAAACCCTAGGAACAATCAAAAGATCCATCAATGGGAGATGCAGTATATAAATTATAATATATCCACAGAAAGAAATACTTTGTAGCTATTTACAAACTAGTAGCTCTATTTGTACTAACAGAAAAGCTATGCAGCTGTTAATAGAGTGGTAGCTGTATTTATACCAGCTGTCCCCAGCCTTTTGGCACCAGGGACCGATTTCATGGGAGATAATTTTTCTAGAAATAGACGGGGAGGGGGATGGTTTCAGGATGATTCAAGCACACTACATTTATTGTGCACTTTACTTCTATTATCATTACACTGTAATATACAGGGTGCCCTAAAAGTCACCCCTAAAATCACCATACCACCTAGAGGAATTGAGAAATTGTAGCTAAATGTACCTTTATTTACAAAATTTTACAAAGAGGTGGCCAACATGTAGAGAATATCTTGTAAATATTTTGTAAAATTTTGTAATAAATATTTTGTAAATAAAGGTACATTTAGCTATAATTTCCCATTTCCCATATGTATGGCAACTTAGGGACAATTTGGGGGGTACCATTTATATTGAAATTATTATACAACTCACCATAATGCAGAATCAGTGGGATCCCTGAGCTTGTTTTCCTGGAACTAAGCAGTCTCATCCTCTATTTGCAGCTGCTCCTCAGCTCTAGCATCACTGCTTCAGCTCCATCTCAGATCATCATCAGGCATTAGATTAGATTCTCATAAAAGGCGCACAACCTAGATCCCTCACATGGATAGTTTACAGCAGGGTTTGTGCTCCTATGAGAATCTAATGCAGCTGCTGATCTGCCAGAGTGATGCCAGTGATGAGGAACAGCTGTAAATACAGATGAAGCTTTGCTAGCTCACCTGCTGCTCACCTCCTGCTATGCAGCCTGGTACCTAATAGACCGTGGACCAGTACCAGTATGTAGCCCAAAGTTTGGGGACCACAGATTTACACAAATAAGGGAAAAAATCTCCAAGATATACCAATAAACAAAAAAAGCAAGGTAAAGGACAATGTGTGTGATACATACATATGAACTTTGGTGCACATATGCTTACAACTGCAAGAATTATCTCTGGACTGGCTCACAAGACACAGATACCAATGAGATGGGGGGGAAGGGCCTGGAGGCACAAAATTGGATGTGGGAACTTTAGTGTTATACATAATCTTTTTTATATTATTTTATATTTTTACATGTATTACTTATTCAAAAGACTCCTTTTATTTATTTATTTATTTATTTATTTATTTATTTATTTATTTATTTAAAGTAGTAGAATAGCAACGGTTAGGAAGAGAGAAGAAATCTTGGAGAGAAAAGAAGGAATCAGAAACTGTGGTCTCCATGAGGACAAAGAGTTAGGTAGTAGAAGTTAAGATAGGCAGCCCTGATCAGAGAAAATCCTATCAAGATTATGCAAAGAGTGCATTCCTGGTGCAGCTAAGTTTAAGAGGTGGGGCCCTCTCCTGAAACTTGTCATTTTTTCCCCCAACAGACCCATTTTTCTGAACTTCTATTTTCTCAAAAGGGAGTAGAAAGTGAAAATATAACCTTTCAGGAGAACACTGGTTTGTCCTCTGTCTTAGTGACCATTCCTGAGAAAATCCTAGGAAAATCTTTCAGACTGACCAGCTGCAATCCTGGATCTTCTGCAACTGCTCCATTTAAACACGGGCCTTCTAATCTATTTGCTCAGTTCTATCCCTGCTTAGCAAGGAGCTCCTCCTTCAGATCTCTTCAACAGCCCAAGAATTCCTGCCAAACCTTCCTTATGGCCTGTCTCCATGCCTTCTCCTGTACTGTCCCTTGCACCTGGAACACCCACCCACCTGCTGCCACCGCAGTCTCCGTTTCTAGAGCTAAAAGTCTCACCTCCTCCCCCAGATTTTTCTGCAGTTAAGCCAAATAAGGTACAGATTCATACCCATTCCCACCCACACTATGAACATTACTGCCTCATCAGCATTAGCAATGTCACCAAACACTTATAAAGTACATATGTCAGGTACTCAGCCAGCCCAGAGGAGATATATAGGTGACTCTATATGATCTTCCCTCAAGTAGCTGACAATCTTATAGAAATGGCATAAATGTAGCTAGGTTCCTACGATATTTTCATAAAGTCTATTTAACAAAATGCCTGCAAAACTATAAATGACCTATAAACTTATGGAAACTATTCAAATCATAAAGAAATGCAAATTAAAACAATGGGATACCATTATTCTATCAAACTGGCAAACATTTCCTAAAATGAAAATACTCCATGTTGACACAGCACATTCCAATAGTGAAAGTACAAATTGGAAAAACCTTTCTGAAATTGAGAAGTTTGTCAGAAGTCTTTAAAGAGAATATGCCCTTTAATGCAATAATTTATTTGAATCTATTGTGAGAAAACTAAGTTGAAGGAACATAGAAATGTAAACAAGTTTATGCATAATCATGTTTATTGTAGCACTATTTCTAACAGAAAAAAAAAAAAACAAGAGGAATTGTAATTATACATTTAACATCTATATGATGGAATATTATTAATCCATTAATAATCATTAAATCATAATTTAAAAAATATTTTATAACCCAGAATAAGATCAAATAAACTAAGGGAGAAACCAAAATCCACACATATTATGATCCAAATGCAGTAAATTTATGTTCATGTATACAAAAATTATATAAGAGCTAATATAATAGTTAATATTTTGCTTTATTGGCTTTACATTCTGGGCCTTGGGAAAAATAAAAATAGAATTAATCAGAAGATAAAGAACCACATGGAGACCATACATGATGATGGGCATTTCTGGCTGGTTACATCTAACAAGATCGGTTCAATACTCTTTGCCAGGCTTTGCACTGGGCTCTAAAATACCAGCCTTAAAAAGCCCTGACATTAAACGATCTCCCAAGAAGTACACAGAAAAGACAGACATATCTGTAAACAAGCAACTCTGTTACACATAGTAAATGTCAATGTAGAAAAACTATGCACAGAGTCTGGAAAGTTTACCTGAAACCTGACATCTGATTGGATTTTAAAACATATAAATGAAAAGGTAGCTAAGTGAATTAAGAGAAAGATTATTCTAGGCACATGAAACAGCAAATACAAAGACTCTGAAGATTTCTGAAAAATAAATAATTCTGTATGCTGAATGTGTCTTCCAAACAAGGTAGCAAACTAATTTTTGTTAAGAACCTGATTTTTTATTCCCAATGTGTCACAGAATTATTTGTGGACTATGTCCTGTTCAACGAGATGAGGCTATTAATCTTACTGTCATGGCAATTCAAACTGTAAATACTAATTTTCAATGTCAGATTTATTTTTTTAAAGACTAAAAGCAAACAGTTCTTAGACTCAGCTGGTCCATGGACCTCACCTTTATTAACAATGAGCTAGATCGTAAAGGGGTTTTTTGATTGTTGTTTGTTTTTGAAACTGAGTCTCACTTTGTTACCCTTGGTAGGGTGCCATGGCGTCATAGCTCACAGCAACCTCAAACTCTTATGCTTAAGTGATCTTCTTGCCTCAACCTTCCAAGTAGCTGGGACTACAGGCAGCTACCATAATACCCAGCTAGTTTTAGAGACAGGGTCTTGCTCTTGCTCAGACTAGTCTCAAATTCCTGAGCTCAGCAATCCACTCACCTGGGCTTCCCAGAGTGCTAGGATTGTAGGCCTGAGCCACCATGCTCGGCTGATCATAAAGGTTTTATTTTATCACGAAGATAATGTAGAGCCACTGAAATGTATTTTTTTCTGACTTTTTAAAATTATAGTTTTAATTGTGTAGATAATTTATAGTGAAGGGTACTATTATTCTCCCCATTCTCTAGATTTAGGAAAAGGTGGCTCATTAAGCTTAAACATTTTTCTCACAATGGGCTCCGTGCTGGTACCACAGTGGTTATGGCACCAGCCACATGCACCAAGGCTGGTGGGTTCGAGCCCAGGCCAGGCCAGCTAAACAACAATGACAACTGCAACAAAAAAATAGCAAGGCATTGTGGTGGGTGTCTGTAGTCCTGGCTACTTGGGAGGCTGAGGCAAGAGGATAGCCCAAGAGTTTGGGATTGCTTTGAGCTGTGACACCATGGCACCCTACCAAGAGTCTCACGATGACCCCCTCAGTAGAGTGTCATGGCATCACAGCTCACAGCAACCTCCAACTCCTGGGCTTCTCTTGCCTCAGCCTCCTGAGTAACTGGGACTACAGGCGCCCGCTACAATGCCTGGCTATTTTTTTGTTGCAGTTTGGCAGGGGCCGGGTTTGAACCCGCCACTTTCAGTATATGGGGCCTGCGCCCTACCCACTAGGTCACAGGTGCCACCCCCCCAGAAAATTTTTTTTCTCACAATTATACCCTGAGAAAAAATATTTGACAACTAATATCACAGGCCAAGAATTCATTTCCCCAAAACATGAAAAGTTCTTGGGAATTGGTAAGCAAAACACCGACCACTCAATAGAAAGTGGGCAAAGAATATAAACAGACAGTTCACCAGAAGTAACTACTAATAGACTTGATATACAATACATGAAAATTGCTCAACTTTACTGACAATAAGAAATGCAAACAAACTGTCAAGACACTATTACCTAAAAGACTAACAAAAAATCTGAAGTTTGACATGTCTCTCTATTGGTAGATTAGGGAAGAAAAAAGCACTCTCATGCTGAGAGTATATATTGGTATACTCCCTACAGAAGGCATATACTTTTTGAGGTAGTCATTAAACCTGTTAACAAATACCTCTCTAGCTATTTTAAGAAATATATACTACTTTTCTTTAAGTAAGGTATGGTTATATGATTTGCTTTACCCAAGGAAATATGAGCAAAAAGTGATGTATGTAATTTCTGGGCAGAAGTTGTAAGAGCTAGACTGCAATTTGCTATGTTATCATTTCTTTCCATTTACCGTTGTTGACTAGCAATAGCTACTGTACAGCCCAGAATGCAGAGAGAAGAGAACTTAAAGCAGAACTCCTTGACATGCAGCATGTGTTGCAACATGGGCTAGAAATAGACCTTTGTTATTCCAAGGCACTGACAAATAGAGGGCAATGTGGCAATATTTATCAAAGTTACAAATGCATATGCTCTTGATATACTTGTACATATGCAAAATGACATATGTTCAAAGTCACTCATTTGCAATGTGGTTATAGCAAGTGACTGAAAATAAGCAAACGAACATCAGAGGGCTAGTTAAATACTTGCAGTACATTTGCTCAAAGGAATATCATGTAGCTATAAAAAATGAAAAATTCTCTTAATGTTGATATGGAAGGATCACCAAGTTAAAAATTAAGATATTCTCAGTGTGTATAAAAAGGAGTAAGGAAGCATTAGAATATATAATCATATTTGCTTATATTTACATTCTAAAATTCTAGAATTATAAATAAGAAACTAACAAAATAGATTATTCTTGGGCAGAGGGTGAAGGGGTGACAGAGGCAGAACTTTTGATTATTTGGAAAAAAAAATCCTTAATTCTGTGCTTAACTCCTTTCTTCTTTTATAACCTCAATTAATCTGTCAGCAAACCTTAAGTATAAACGGTGCACTACTACCTCAATCCTAAACTGTTATCAGATCCTTCTTTAAATTCTGGCTTATCTGTCTGCTCGTGGCCACTTCTAATCAGCTGCCAATTAACTTTATCTGTGTTAAGAATATCTTTAGTAAGTTCTCTTACTTAAATAGCAATGGTTCTTAGTTACTCTTAGATAAACTACGCCTTTCTCTGTATGATTCTAAGCTTTGGCAACTATTTTCTTTTTAAGAGACACCAAAGTACCATTTAAAAAGAAAAAGTTATAATTTAAATTGTGTCTGCTCCAATATATTCTTATTTTTCTTATTCAGAGTTTTTCCTTTTACATGGACAAAGTTAGTTATTTTACTTTCCTTTTTAGTAAGAATTACAAAACCCTTACATCTGAAAAAGTAGAAATGAAAAATTAGTATTACAACTGACTCTGTCAACCATTTGTCAATCTCATATCAGTATAAATCAACAGACTCCCAATGTCTGTAAGTAGCCTGATCAATAGAAAATTTTTTAGCATATACATCTCAATATATGTAGATTATTTAAAATTATACAATGTACAATGGTATTAATACATTAATTATAAAATTAAAATGTGAAGGCATAAAAAATTTAATTTTTAGAACATTTATTAATCCATTTTTATTGTACCTAAAAATACATATTAGCAGTAATTTTTTGGTGAGAGCAATATGATATACTATGCCTAATTATTTCTAAATTTTATTTTAATATTTTGTATAGAATGAGTTGAAGGGAAGGTCTGGTTATACATTCAACTATTCCCATACATGGTTTTTACAGCTATCATATCTGAAAAAGATCCTGATGTATCAATCAAATGAAAGAACTACAACTGGTTCCTACATGTCAATTATTCAGAGAGTCTGTTGAACTTTGGCTAGTAATTTTTCTTCTCTGATGTCAGTTGTTCTTGCAAAATAGAAATATTTTTAATAAGTTAAAGCCTCACGAAAATGCTTCATTAGAAAGATTTTTAATTTGTTAGTAGTCTTGAACATTTTAGCATTTGGTTGTAAGTTTTTACCAGTAACATTCATTGTTTCTGATAAAAGAATACACACATATACAAATGGAACCATTTTTCAAATATTTGTGTTCAAAATACTTTCTCCAAAGCAGGTATCTTTCTAATAATTGTTAAAACATTATCGGCTGGGCATGGTAGCTCATGCCTATGTTCATAGCACTTTGGAAAGCCAGGAGTTCAAGATCAGCCTGAGCAAGACTGTCTCTACAAAAAAATAGAAAAATTAGCCAACCATCGTGGTATGGGGCTGTAGTCCCAGCTACTTGGGAGGCCGAGGTAGGAGGATCACTTAGGCCCAGGAGTTTGAGGTTGCTGTGAGCTATGATCATTCCAGTGCATCCCAGTCTGGGCAACACAGTGAGAACCTATCTAAAAAAAAAAAAAAAAAAATTTTGTTTTTTTTTTTTTAAACCATTATCTTCTCCCTCAAGGGTCTAAATAAGAGTGCTTGTATGCAGCTTGAACCTTTAAATGACAGTAATGGATTACAACTCATGCAATAACTTTGGAATATAAGAATCATACTGACACAAATTATCAATAGGGGAAAAGGTAATATAGTAGAATGCTGACTAATTAATATAGAAAGGATAAAGGAAACAAAGTTATCGGTGGTAGATTCAATAAGGAATCATCAGTGGATTCTTAGCTGGTAGGTGGAGATTTAAGAAGAACAAAACATCAGCACAGTCTCAATATTACACCATAAAGCACGTAAAAGTTACAAAAGGGAAAAACAGTGTCTTGACTTTGGAGAAACCGGCCACTACAGACTTAAACCAGTCATTAGGCTAATATATTATAAGTGGTACAACAGGGTGACATCATGTACTTTCTGATGTGATGCACTGAAAAAAGCTCAGGATCAATTATGTATAATTCTTGCCAAGAAAGCATGGCCAGAGTATGGACATGAGGAAACACTGAATGGACCAAATCAAAGAACAAACTACCATTAAAACCGCCAAGGATGGGAAAGACTGAAGAACTGTTCCAGACTAAAAGAGACTAGAGATATGAACTCAAGTCATCTTGAATGGGACCCAGAATTACAAAGGAAAAAGAGACATTTTAGGGACAAATGGCAAAATATACCTGAGATCTTGAAGGTAGTGTCATTGTTTTCCACATTTAGATGGTTATACTGTGACTTATAGGAGAGTAGCTTTGTTTTTTAGGTAAATACATACAAACAGGAGTATTTAGGAGTGACAGGACATGATGTCTTCAACTTTCTCTCAAATGGATCAGAAAGATTGATCATAACAGAGAAAGAGCAACAAAAATAAAAGCAAAACATGAAAGGTCAATAATCGCAGCGTCTGGGTAAGGGGATATGGGAATTCTTTTTTTTTTTTCCTTTTTTGAGAGTCTCACTCAGTCACCCTGGGCTTGAGTGCCGCCCTGGTGTTGAGTGCTATGGCTTCATAGCTCACAGCAACTTCAAACTCTTGGGCTCAAGTGATTCTCTTGCGTCAGCCTCCCAAGTAGCTGGGACTACAGGCACCGCCACAACACCCAACTAGTTTTTAGAGACAGGGTCTCGCTCTTGCTCAGGCCGGTCTTGAACTCCTGAGCTCAAGCAATCCATCCCTCTTGGCCTCCCAGAGTGCTGGGATTATAGGCATGAGCCACTGCATCTGGTCTGGGAATTCTTTATAGTATTGGTTTTGCAACTTTTCCTCAAGTTTGAAATTACTTCAAAATAAATTGTGCTTTAAAGTGTGTTCACATCGTAAGCATGCTTGCATTTTTAATATCTGCCAGGTATTACACTACCAGTAGCCATTGTCATCATTTTAAAATGTACCTTCTGTCTGAAGACTGCCTACCTACCAACATACAGATAGACACTTCAAACTTACAACATTGAAAATGAAAAATGTGTCTTTGTTTTTTCTTTTTTACATTGTTTGTGTTGATGCTTTGGGCCTTCAGTTAGAGAATCAATCCCAAAGAAACTTTAATGGACTGTTTCTGGCTCCATATACATGTAGATCAGCCAGTAGTACTTGAACTGGCTCGGTAGGGGAGACAACAACCAACCCAAGAGGGCTTGAAATAGTCCCTTGCACTAAGCTTAAACTAAAATGGCTTCAGAGACAGTACTACTTCAAAATAAGTATCTATCTTTACCTTCAGGCTTCCAACCCACCATTTGATTTCCATTAATCAGCATAAAAGAAAGCCAAGGCCACCTTCCATCTCATAAAGCTTTGGCTTAATTGTCATGCATTCCCAGAATGACAGAATACTTACAGAATACTGTAAGATGACTAATCACTGACTGCTTCTCTAGCACCATATGTTTCCCAATTTCAAAGGAAAAACTGTCCCAACCAGTACTAGTACTAGAACAGATTTCCTACCTCCTGTAGCTGGAGTCGAACTTTGGTAACTGCTCGGATCCAGTGAGCTCTGGCTTGGGTAAATGGTGATGAAGCATTCTCCTCAGGAAAACTAGTAACAAAAAAAGAGAGGGTTGCTTAAAAATAGCCAAGGCCACAAGGTGACAGTGCTCAAAGAAAGACTTCCAAATATCTAAACTAAAATGGTTTCTACTCATGCCTATACTTGTTTAGTGACTCAGGCCTATAAAACAGCATAGTACTGAATATCCAATGTGAAAACAACTTCTCTCTAAAATGATAACTCCTTTTAGCTTTTCATTTGCTCCCTCTCTTCCTTTTCCTTTTCTTCATTTACCCAATGAAGGCAGCTCACTAGGACAGTCCAGGTTTAGGACACTAGAAGAAATGACAAGGGCCCTGAATCAACATCTAACATAGAAACTATACAGAGAGGTGTGGAATAAGCCTTTTAATTCCTCTCACCATACCTCTCGAGACCACCATCGTCCCTCAAGGGTTCTGCATTGCACCTTACGGCAGAATTTTTTTCCTACAAACCCTTCCTGCACCACTAAGTATTTTCAAAGGCTTACCAATTCCTAACTGTGTGAATAGTACCAAGAAAAAAAATCACAGCATTTTTCCTGCCATCACCCTATTCCCTGAGCTGCCTAAGGAACACCTTCAGTGAAAAGAACAGTAAATATAACAATGTACTATTGAGAAAGAAACACCACCCTGTATTAGACAAGTCATCACTCAGGTTTTTAACTGGAATAGTGGTTATTGTGTGACAATGTTTGGGGCCTACAGCCAATGCAACAGACAACTATCTAACATTTAGACTTGTAAAATATATGGTAGGCTCTGATGCCACCTGGGTCAATTGTTCTAAAAGATTTGTGGGCACTGGCCAAGGGGAAACTGGGCTTCATTCACATAGATAGGACCTGAAAAAGTACAACTGATAGAGAAAGACAAGTAGGTACTCATGGTGGCACTTCTGCTTCTCTACCAAGAGCTCTGCCCTAACAATAGGACTGCTAAGTGTAGGGACCATGAAGAGCCACAGCCAGTCTTTTAGTGGGTCATCAACCCAGTGAGAAGGCTGGTACAGAGCTCAGGCTCTTGGATGTCTTGCCTACTAATTTGATGAGCCACCAAAGGTAACTAAAACCTAAAAAGAGAGGGAGGAAAAAAATCTATATTTTTAGAAAGGTTTATGACTTATCCATTAATCCAGTGGTGGAGCAGAAGCACCAACCATTCCCAAACTTTTACCACGTAAATCATAGTCACTGTTCTGTTCTTTTCATGAGAGGTTTTATTATTAGACATTAAAATCTGAGAATTTCAGTGATAGCCCTTATCACTCTACTGCAGTGGTTTTCAACTGGGAAAATGTTTCCTCCCAGGGGAAATATGTCAGGAAACAGTTTTGGTTGTCACAACTGGGGGTTGCTACTGGCATCCAGTGTGTACAGGCCAGTGATGCTACTAAACATCCTATTATATGGGGTTGGAAAATTAAGTTCTTAAACTCATCCTAGAAAAAATGCTACATACCACATTGCTGAATACCTGTACAGCCACCTTCCAAGTAGTCCCCTTGGAAAGTTATGCACAGATGTCACCGCCTAGTCCACCCTTCAAAGCACTTTTTCTAAGATAAGATCGTGAGCTTAATTGGCATACCTCATACAATGACAGCTCTAATGGCCATTCCAGAAAGAGTTCCAAAACTGCTCTGAAGGATAGATTAGGTACTAGTGTTCGTACATAGCTTCCCAGGGGGAGTACTTCTTTATTTTTTTATTATTTTTTTTTTTTTTGAGACAGTCTCACTATGTCGCTCTTGGCAGAGTGCCATGGCATTACAGCTCACAGAAATCTCCAACTCTTCGGCTTAAGCGATTCTCTTGCCTCAGCCTCCCAAGTAGCTGGGACTATAGGCACCCACCACAATGCCAAGCTATTTTTTTTTATTGCAGTTGTCATTGTTGTTTAGCCCGGGCTGGATTTGAACCTGCCAGCGTTGCTACAGGCGTTGAGCCAAGAGGAGTACTTCAAAAGTGACCAGAGTGATAGTCAGAAATGAGGTATTTAGTACTTTTCCTAGGATGAGTTTAAGAACTTAATTGTCTGACCTTGTACATACAATAGTTGCCCACAAACAATTATCTGGCCCCAAATGTCAATAGTGCCACAACTGAGTAACCCTGCTCTGTTCTTCCTCTGAAGAAAATATATTGGGCATTACACAAAAAATCAAAAGAAGCAATGCAGAATTGAGCCTGAGTGTCTTAACCACAACCATACCCAGCTGCAGGAAAACAAATGAAAAGAACTTCTATTCATCAATACTACAGGGTAGGTACTGAAGCTATGTGAGCTCCTCAAGGCAGCTATCACCACCTACCTCTCCTGGGGGCCTAGTAAGTGGTCTTTTTGTAGCACCAGATCTGGGGGAGGATGAGTTGTGGCATCTTCTTTCACCTCCTTGGGCTCACATGTTATCCCCTTCTCAGCTTCACCTGCCACCTCCAAGGTTTTCACTTGTTCACCAAAACCTCCTTGGCCATCCCTGGAGAGGCTGCCAGAGCTGTGGCAGGAATGAATTGAGTCCCTCTCCCGACGGTCATCGTCCTGTTCATGGTACTGGTCTAGTTCACTCAGCTGAGAGCTTCCTTGACTCACATTACAAGAAGAGCCATACCTACTACTGCTGGTGGGGCTGTGAGAATGAGAAAAACAGATGAGTAAATACATGCAAACCCGGGCAAAAGCATGAATAAAGGTAGGAGATAATGATTATATTAGTGGCAAGAACCACAAACAGGAGGTTCTTGGAAAGACAGGACTGGACTTCACAGTCTAGAAGAATGTCTCTACTTAGCAGACCACAACAGGGAAAAACACAACATGCTGGGTTCTCCAACAGCACTTAACCTCAGTCCTGTACTTGACTTTGAAGGACATTTTATCTTAATGTACTATTTTTGAGTAGGATTAAAATTATGAAAATAGCCTATTACTTATTTCTAAAGTTTTTTAGTCTTGTAAAGAAACTTGTCCAGTGGCTGTGATTAAAATTTTCTAATTTCCACCTAATAAAATAGAGTGAGTGAACTCTACTTTTTTATATTTTTATTAAATTGAGGTCCCCATTTCTTCTACAATTGTAAATATGTATGGCTATATGTGTTTATAGGAGCAAAAGAGAGTGGACACTTCACTTACTGTTTCAGCTTCCTTATCTTCAGGATAAGGTAATAGAAGCCATTGGGAGATGGAGGCAGGATCATGAAATCCCACAGGAGAGTGGTCTCATCAACATGAATGCTACAAAAATATCTCTGGCAGCACTGATGTGTCCCTAACACGAACTTGCCCATGTATAAGTGAGCTGCTCTTGCTCTCAGGGAAAGACTCAATTTTGGATAAAGTGCACTAAGTCCAACTTTAAGACCTGGGTCAGAGCCATAGTCATACATCTCTGTACCTGAAGATAAGTCAGCCAAATTTCTCTCAATCATATGAATTTCTATGTCCAGAAAGAAAAGCTGTTTTCCTGTTATGAGATAGCAGTTATGGACAGAGAATATGACAGTGAAAACAGTGTAAAGGGCAGAGTGGTGGGGAAAAAACAGCCCTATCCTCTAAAAGATTGGACCTGTTGACAGTAGAGGGATTTAGTGATGATTTACAAAATATATCCCAGTCTATTCAAATATTTCAATCCCAAATCAAGAATCTTAATTTTATTACTAGTATCTTGTCCTTCCATGCAAATGGACAGGGAATTTTCTTATCATAGAGTCAAGCCTTTAGCTAATGGGCTTATGTTTACTCTTGGCCAAATGAAGAGAAATCCTTGTTATTTTCCAATGAAATTTTCTGTAAGTTTCTTCTCAGTTATCTGGTATTTTCAGGCTGATTTTTGGTTCCCTTCTCATATCAGGAGAAAACAGGTTACTGTTCTAAGTAGTTTCCAATACACATACCCATGGGACCAGGCATGGTGGCTCACTCATGTAATTTTAGCATTCTGGGGGGCCGAGGTGGGTGGACTGCCTGAGCTCAGTAGTTTGAGACCAGCCTAAGCAAGAGCGAGGCCCTGTCTCTAAAACTAGCCAGGCACTGTCATGGGCACCTGTAGTCCCAGCTACTTGGGAGGCTGAGGCAAGAGGATCACTTGAATGATCTGTGGTTGCTATGAGCTATGACACCACAGTACTCTACTGAGGGTGACAAAGTGAGACTGTCTCGAGAATAAAAAAAAAAAAAAGGAAAAAAGAAAAAACCACCCACACACAGAATCTCTAACGCCCCTGACCAATCCATTTGGACAAATTTGACCCAGAGGTTAAGGTAGCATTAACTGCACAGTATGGTGCTTCTTCTTAGGGGAAATAACAGTACCTTCTATGGGTAAACCCTGCACAGTGCCTCAGACTGAAGAATTACAGCAAATGATAGGCCTGAGTTTCTATGAGACTTTATTCAAAACTCTTATCAGACATAATTCTTAAGAAAAGTAAAAGGCAGAAACTAATATCCTGGAAGAAGCTATGCAAATCCCTGTGGAATAGGATATAGAACACAGATTATCCTAAATCATACTTTGCACTTTGTGTTTTACTTAATTCCCTCATTGCCACTGGACAAAGCATCTTAGAAGACTTGAAAAAACAAAATAAGTCACCCCGTTTACAATAAGATACAAATGCTTAAGGCCTAAGGAAGCTTCCTAGCCCATCATGTAGATGTAGTTAATACACAACACCAACTACTTGCTTCCTTTTCCTGCCCTCCCTTCTCCATTTCCCATTATACATGGCAGAGCAAACCAGAGTGAGTAAATCTCAGGGCCCAGCTTTCTTCAAACAGGAAGCTCTGTGTTTCAAAAAATGAATTACATTTGCCACTAGAGAGAATAAAAATACCCACACATTAGCTATTGGTACTTAACCCCTTATTAACATGAAGCTCAAAGACAAGGAAAGATATAGGAAGGATAAAAGCAAACTAGACTCATCTACCACTAAGTTATTTACATCATCATAAATGGTCAATTCCTTAAAGCCATTTATGATGCTTGAGTTGAGAACAGGCCTTTTGTTGGTCACTGATGTCTTGATGCCATTCAGAGTGACTGACTGCTGTATATTCAAAACAGAGTCAGTGCTAGCAGGCACCATCTCCTCTTCTTGTTTTTCTGGTTGGTGAATTAACTCAGAGACAGTATAGTGCTCTTCCTTGTGTTTCCCTGAAGGATTTGTGGAGCCAGAGAGGTTGCCTTTGGTATCCCAATGTTCCTCAGATGCTGGGATTTTCTGCTGGTTTTCTGCTTCTACAGGCCCTGAAGCCTCCAGCACACATACACTTGGCTTGGCCTCCTGCTGCTCAGATGTCCCAGAAGGGTGAGTATAGACCTCAGCTGGCTCATCATATGCCTCAGATACTTGAGAAGACTCCAAAGCTTTGTTAGCCTCACAAAAGCTAAGGTCCTGATCACTGCTAATACCTACAACCGGAGGGGAGAATTCTGCAGGTATTTGTTCAGAGACTCCTTTGTTCTCTTTTGACCTTGGAAACGAAAGATCCAGCTTCATTCCAAACCCTAGTTTTGGATCACTTGCCAGCACACTCCCTTTCTCCTCACTAACTCCGTCAAAGAGACTCGACAACTTCTTAAAACTGGACATTAAACCAGTCTCTGCTGCTGTATTGGCAGAGGGGGAAAGTGGGGGGAAAAAAGAGCTCAGTTGTTTCCTATGGTCTGTAGCAGAGGATGGAAAGCGGAGCTTTGGCCAACTGATCATGTTTGGAATCTCAAAACGAGGCCTTGACTGCTCTGTTTCCTGAGGGACTGCAGGTGGATCCTTCTGGGCATGAAGTAGTTCACAAGTTTCTTTAGCACAAACCATAGGTTTTTTCAAAGAAGGAATAGGAAAGTTCCCTTGGGTTTCCAGTGTGGTGCTCTGGCTCACATTTGCCTCACTTAATAGAGTAGTATCAGTTTCTAGTGAATTGGCTGTATCTGCCTCCAAGAAATCTTGGTTTGTGGAGGCAATTTGAATAGCTGGTTCTGGCTCAAGAGGAAGAGACAGCTCAATTAGAGAAGGAAGCTCTTCACCAACACAGGCAGGATCTGGATGCAACTGTGTTGGCAATGAAATATGCTCTGCTTCCAATGATGCCTCTGTGTCTGTATCCTGCAATATCCCCATGTCTCCTTCATCACTCAAAGACAATCCTCCTTGCCCAGTATCATCCCCCGAAACAGAAGACATAACAATTATTTCAGAACTTTGGGGTTCTGGAATATTTTCAGGAGTATTATTGTTTTCCATTTTAGATGTTAGTTTAAGATCATCTGTCAAGATATCTGATTCTGACTTTGCACTAACCATAGTCATTCTACAGTCACCGAGAGTAGATTCTAAACTGGGTGCTGCAGAGGCAGCTTCTCTCCACAAACCTTCTGAAGGTCCTAATCCTACAGCATCTCTGGAACAATTATTTGGAAGCTGTGAAGTAGCTGGGATAGATGATTCTTGTTTGTATGTCTCAGTTTTGGGACTTTTGAAAATTCCAAATAACTGACCTTTGAGGGGCTGAGATGACACACCAGAAGAAAGAGAGAAAAAAGAGTTTTTCTTTGGAGATTTAGGAGTGGAGAAAATTCCAGAAAGTGTTTTGGGAGGTTCAATTAAGCCCCCAGAGAAAGATTTCACTTTGGTCACAAACCCTGAAAGCATTTCTACTGAAGAGCCTAACACTGATTTGTCTTCCTCTTTACCTGTATCTTGGTTCTGGAGATGATCCGCATATTCTGGCTCTGGAGAGAATGAGGCTGGCTCCAGGATCTGTGGTAAGACCTCATCAGGAGCCTGTTCTAGTGGCAAGTTCAATGGGTCACTAGTTAATCTTTCATTTTGGTGGCAGTTAGTACAAGTGTTTAAAACATTTAACTTTTCAAATAAATGGTTATCATGCGAAAAAGAGTTGGTCAGTGAGTCATTGGGAAAGGACTTCTGGTTCAAAGCCTGTTCTTCAGAAGGAGTTATCCCAAGGGTCTCTGGGCCAATAAGGAATGTTTCAGCTGGTACCTGATATTCAGGTGAAGAAGGAACAGTATCTTTTTGCAACTGATGCATCTGGAAATCTGTTGAAAATGTCCCTGACCCATTAATTGAACTCAGTTTTCCCTCACAGTCGTTCTCTATACTGAGTTTATCTGTAAGAGAGGTAGCCTCAATAGTGTTACTGATGGAAATACAAGGCGCCATTTGCTTTTCATGAACAACTTCCTGGGTTATCCTGTCTTTATGTCCATTGGCAACTTCTCTCATGGCTGTGCTATCAGTGTCTACAAAAACATTTGCCTTCTTACAGGGCTGAGAAGTCACTGGAGCAATAGTTGAAAGGCTTTGTTTTTCCTCAGGAGTCTCCTGCTTTTGATCCATAAAGGGTAAGTTGAAGAAACTAAAAGTAGAGCTTTTATGAGAGGGATCCTTCTTGATGTTTAAGTTCGTAGTGTTAAAAAAGGAAGGCAGTGTAAATAGCCCTTCTGCTTGAGGTTTGGCTCTTGGTAGAGTAGTAGAGGCTCTGTTCTCAGACTTTTCAGATCCAGTCAGAAAAGCAAATATACTCTTTTTGGTTGGCATCTCTGGCTGAGGTGAAGATGTTGCAGCAGTTGAAAAATTCCCATCTTTGTCAGAAAAGTGATCTTGTTCATTTGAATTCCTTCTGCTCAGAGTATCAAAAGATATTTTATTATTTCCTGAAACTTCTGTCACTGTAGACACACCTCTAGTTTCTGTTGAAGAATTTCTAGAAGACCCTTTGAGACTACCCGTTGAGAAAGATGAATTAGGTGACTGCTGCATTAGGTTGTCTCTGAATGGTAGATCTTTTTCAGTCAAATTATTACCTTGGATCTCCCTAGCTGATGGTTCCATAAGCCCACCATCATCAATAGTAGTCTGTTTGTTCAGACTTCTAACTCTAACCTTTCCTTTAAAGGAAACTGATGCAGCAGGAGTCTTCCCAACACCCTGGTTAGTTAGCTGTACAGGAGGAGGAACTGACCTGATCTCATCCTTATTTGTTATAGAAGAAACAGACATGTTTTCAGTTGTCTGTATAGGAGATACATTACTTTTAAAGAAATCCCCAAGGGTACCAAAAAAATTTGAAACACCAGAATATTCTTTCTTTTCCTGAGATGATATCTTAACATTTCTATCACCAATCATTTCTAAGTTTGGTGATTCTTCTTTATTCACCTGAGTTTGAAAGAAGTTCAAAAATCCAGATGCCTGTTTTTCATTTGCTGTTGTACTCACTGAAGACTCTTCTCCTCGACCAAAGAGTTTTAATGCACTTTTAAATAACGTACTCTCAGACACTTTGGAGGACTGGTCCTGGGGAAGCTCACAATTCTTGTGTTCATCCCTACTACACTGTGGTGCAAGAGGAGCTGAAATGGAGTCCACTATAATGATTTCATCGTCTTTTATACTTGCATTAGCCTGAGGAGTTGCTTGGTTTAGTAGGCAACCAGATTGTAACAAACTTTGCTTTTTCATATGACCACCTTTGTTTAAAGGGAATACCAGCCTCATGTTTTTAGTAAATTCTGGTTGTTGAACACTGGATTCTATCTGTTTCTCTGAATCCTGTAGAAGACTGTCTTCTTTATTTTGGGAATTACTCCCTAACTGCTTACTCAAGATTAGTGACGAACAGCCATCATTTTTGAGCTCTGCTAATTTTGACTGCTGATCCTTTTTCTCCACGGCCAAAGACTCTAAGGATTCACTCTTATCAAAATTCAAAGCACTCCCAACTGAAGCACCCAAAGCAGAAGTCACTTTGCTCACGAAAGATGTCTCTTCTGTTTGCTGTGAGCCTTTAGTCATATTATCAGGTTGAACCAAAGAGGCAACTTCTTCAAAAGAAGACTGAAGCCAGTGGGAACAAGAAAGGTGAACTGATGAATCTTTAGCTAGTGGCCGTTTCTTTTCTCTCTCCCTAATATGATCTCCATTTAAGATCTGATTACTAACAGTCTGGGGCTGATTTCTGAGATCCAATGTACATTCAAAGTCTTCAGGACCATATGGCCTTTCTTTGAAAGATGTAAAATCTCCTTTAAACTTTTGAGAGATATACCCTGAAAAATCTAATGGTTGATCCTTTTGGCCATTACTTGATTCTTCAAGTACTTGTGAATTAGTTTCTAAATTTAGAAGCAATAATTCCTTACTTCTTGGCCAAGTTACAGATAAATCAAGAGGCTCATCAATTGGCTTCTTTTCAATACACCACAATATTTCATCTTCCTTGTCAGGTACTTTAAAACTACAAGTAGAAATAATGCTGTCATCCAATATGATACTTGATAGATCATTTGGTTGTAAATCACAATTCAAATACTCTTGATAAGAATAATCAGGTACAAATAAATATGCATACTGCCCAGAAGAATCAGTTAAGAAAGAATAGATATATTGACCATCATGAAACATGTAATATCCATAATCCCCATCCTCTGATGGCCACCAAACTCCATTTTCAAAACATGACAACCATTCTTGGTACTCATAACCAAAACTTGAAAAAACAAAGTTTTCATCTCTTCTTAATGATTCTTGGCCAACTATGGGATATATAGTCTTTTCATAATCTGAAGAATAACTTAAGTCAATGGGTAATTCTTCTAGTGAATTCTTAGTATCATTAATTGGAAGATGACCAGAATTTCCATATAATGAGTTAGCTGCCCACATATCACCTCTTAATAAGTAATCGTCATTAAATGCTAACTGGTCAAATGATTCATATGGTAAATCACACCAAATAACACTGTTTGGATTTGTTCTCCACTCCAAGATATTTGCATTTTTATCTTTTTGGCAAAAATTTATCGCTGGGTTTTCTGAGTCAAGCCACAAAAAAGGATCAGTGGATGGAAATGTATTTTGATTCAACATATAATAAACTGGCTGAAATTTTCTGGAATTTTTAGAGAAATCTTTTATGTCAGTGTTCCATTCAATACAGAAAGGACTGTTCTTCTCTTCAAAAGCCTGATAGTGGTTTGGTTTATTAAAAATGTTAGTGTTTAGTACAGGTGAATTTAATTTGTTTGAATTTTCATGTAGTTTTGCCTCCAGAACATTGTTTAGTGTTGGCCTCTTAGCCAAAGATATCTCTAAGGTGCTTGGCTGAGTGCTTGGAGCTCCGTGAAATACAATGTTCTCAGAAGACAGGTTTTGATGGTTTTTCCATGTTGGAGGGCAACAATGATTATCAACCAAAGCATCAAATAATGGTATATTTTCTTCAGGTAATAAGCAGGTTTCTATGAAGCCAGAAGTTTCATGTTTTTCATCATGGTTCCTCTGGTTCTCAGAAGTCACACATGAAGCAGCAGGGACCTCATCCAAGGGTAAATACTCATCTCCATTTGAACTCTTTCTGTTGCCTGAAGACATGAACTTTGCTTCATCTGGTTTATAGTTAGTCATACTGCTGTTTGATATCAGGTTAAATATTCCGGAGATTAAGTTTGGAGTAGTATTCTTGTGATGGGAGACATCATTTTTCAAATTTAATTCTTGTTTACTAGACAAGTTTTTAGGAGAAGAAAACCTATTAAATAGTCCAGTAAGGAAGCCTCCTTGGGCTTTTCCCTCTGAGGTTTTATCTACAACTTTATCTTCATTAATTTCACTAAGCAAAGTTGATTTTGAAATAGTAGAAATAAACTCTAATGAAGAGTTTGATACTGTAGAAGATGTCACTTGTATAAGATTCTTATTTTCTCCTGAAGGATCTGAAGTTATATGCTCTGTAGGCACAACTCCAGGGATGGCTAAGGTGTCTCTTTCATCATTCCCTACTGCTGTGTCATCATGTGGATTTAATTCCTCTATGTTTCCTAATTCCTCAAGATTATTGTTAATATTTGTAACTGAATCAGACTTCATTATATTGAGTTTGGCATCTTCAAGACGATTTATTTGGTCATTCTTATTAAATTCTTCTGTACTGCCAAATTTGCCTAGATCATTATGAATATTTGGAACTGAATTAGATTTTTTTGAACTGAGTTTGGCATCTTCATGGCAATTTCTTTGGATCTCCTCATCAGTGGTTACTGCTGAGACATGAACATTTTGGTCCTTTACAGAGATATGGCTGTTGGTAAAAGGAAATTTAAACAAGGGAAAAATACTTCCTTTCTCTCTTAAATCTTGTTGCTTTTCAGAATGCTCAAGAACTCTAAAAAATGGTATATGTTGTTTTCCACTAAAGGAAAAGGAATGTCCATCTTTCTTAGGGCCCTTTTCCCATCCCTCTTCCTCCAACTGGTCAAGTTTTGTAGATTCTGGGAAAGTTTCCTTTGAACAGGTCTCAGGGAGAGTGAGAAAAAACTGGCTAAATGATTTTCTAAGTGGCTCAAGAAAATCATCATCACCAGTAACTTTGTCCTCTTCTAACAATTTGGAAGAAGCCTCTTTATTTGTGGTTTCACTCCCCTCTATACAAGGATGTCCTGGATTATCTTTGGCACATATATTTGGTTGATCTGGTAATAAAGACTGGTCTATACAGAATTTTCCTTTCAACACACTTTCCCTATCATCTTTCTTACCTGCAGAACTAGCTAAGCTTGAAGGTTCACTGGTCATCTGGGATGACAACAAATCTTCACCTGTGGACATTGGGATCCAGCCTGTAGTTTCTCCATCACCCCTATTTAAAGCAATGGTGCTACTACTGTCATTGTCAAGAGTGCCTTCCCTTTGATTTGACTCCAAATCACACCCAACAAAGCTTTCCTTTCTTGGTGGCTTGCTCTGGTCATCTTTTTTGGTTTCCTCCTTTTCTGAAAAAATCTTTAATGGATTTAACATGCTGAAAACAGACTTTATAATTGAACCCTGACTCTGTGGAACTGAGTCCCTTCCAGTAGTTTCTGCTGCATCTTGAAAGCTTAAACTCTCAGTTTTTTTCCCCATGTGCTCATTTCCAGAGATTTTGCTATATCTGCATGTATTATTATCTTCTGTTTGAGAGGATGATGAAGATTGCATGGAAAGATCCTTCTCTAATATTGACTTGGCTATGGGTCTAGATTCCAGATTAATCATCTCTATTTGATTAGGCTTTTCTGTATTCTCTGGAACTAAATAAGCCAGCTTTTCCACAGAGGTTGTCAGATGCTTTGTGCCTGAACCTACCCTTTCTGTGAGTGAACTGAACAAAGAACCAATAGCACATTTTACTCCATTCAACTCAGGGAAAGAGATGGCCTTGTCCTTGTCATTCTTGACAATGGTTATAAGTGGTATTTGAACCCCAGGAATTTTCTCTTCTACATTATCAACAGTGCTATTGTGTTTATGTATTTTTTTAGTTTTTGAGAGGGAACCAAATCTATTAATCTCCTCTTCCTTCTCTGCTAAATAGTCTGATACTGTTTCCACAAAACACTGAAGCTCATCCATGGTGTCACCATAGTCTTCCTTGGACTCCTCAACAGAGGAAGGGACTACCTCTTCCATGGAGCACCTGGACAGATCTCCAAGTGTTTTTGTATCACAATTCACCCTTTGTAATGGCAATAATGAATTTGCTACATAATATTCTTCAGGAAAGTCCCCAATATGATGAACATTGGATGGATGCCATGTTGGTAATAGCAAACCTTCCTGATTATCAGAAACAGGGGAACCCAGAAGTTCATCAGAAGTACTACTAGTAGAATCTTCAATAATATCTAATGGAGTAAAATTAATGACATGCTGGTTTGAGCCAGATGACTTTTCCCAGTTCTTTAAACAACCAGGTACATCACAATCATAACTTTCCAACTTAGTGGACCAAGTCCCATGCCTAACCACAAATCCATTTTTGCAGGGGTACAAAACTGGGTAATTTTGTTTCTTTTTTTCCTTGTAGCAAAGGTTATAATTTTCGGCATCAGAATATGTATTTTTGGAGTTAGTCTTAGATCCAGATATCTCATATTGCCTTCTTTCACTGTCTTTATAATGACTGTATAAGGGCGTTTTTTTCCTTCTCCTATCTATTGTATCATATTTCTGAGGGTATCTGGAAAAAACAGATGTTTCAAACTTAAGGCCAAAATTAAGGGCAGTAGAGAATTTTGTTTGTTGGCTCTGAGATGATATCTTTTTCCAATTCTTGCACTTTGGTTGTTTTTGTTGGTTGTAGTATTTATTAGCTTTTGAAAGGGTTCTAATTTCTTTTACCTCTGCTTCCTTCAAGCTTATGTTACTATTTTCTAGAAATTCTTGTGATATTTCCCCCTCTATTTTCTCATATATATCTTCTTGCTCTTCATAGCCAACATCAGAGAAAGAAGAAATAATCCTAATTTTGTCATTTTTAGCCTGTGAGCCTTGTCTATATAAGTGGATAAAATTGGAGGAAGAACCAGGCAAAGAAAAAGGGAGAGACAAAGAAAAGGAAGAAACATGTTAAAAGATTTAATACAAGTTCAACAAGAAAATTAGGATAGTAAAATCGCCAATTTGATAAAAATCATTCAGACTAAAAAAATAAAAGGAAATCACATGTTCTTAACAGTTCTTAAGTCAATGCATTTTATCAATGCAGTTGAATAGTTTTTTCCACATCAGAAAAAGAACAGCTATAATAACAACTTTTAAATGACTCAATTTATACACCATGTCATTAGTGAGCTTTTTAGGATTTTTTTATTTTCTAAAAAACAAAAAAATGAAATATGTTTTATCAATATCTAGAAGTGTTAAACACACCATGAAAATATATCAAAGTATTTCAAGAAACCTAAATTTGCTGATGAATTTGAGTCTAAAATAAAGCCAAGTTGTTAGCTTGCTAAAAGTTGTATTTGAGACTATACAGCCAAGAATATGATCAAACATATTTCTTTCAATAAGAAAAATTATATACAGAACAAAATAATTTTTGACTAACAGCAGAATTGAAACATTGTTACATTACAAAAAAAAAGCAAATTACTTAAAGCACTATTATTTGTCATTTGTGAAATCTAAAGGCTATATGCATTGAGAATCACAATTGGAAAGAAAATCTTTCCCTGGTAGTTCATTAGCAAATATACCAGGGGGGGAAAGAGAAAGAAAAATCTTCCTATACTGATTACAACAGGAGAAGCTAGCTAGCTACACATGCAATTTAAATCAATGAATATAGAAGACAGCAGACTTTTTTTTCAATTAGGTTACAGATTGCTTGCTTCCTATGTATTGATGGGTGGAGTTTATCTCAATGTGTTCCTTTATAGATCTAACATCTAACGGCATTTTTTTAGGAGACAGAAATAAGATCAACTGTAAGACACCCAAGGGTCTATAACAAACCTGTCAACATACAGAGGTGGTCAACATAAAGAACTAGGCTCACTATACTGATACATCCATGTGATGCATGTCCAGTTTATGAAAATTAGGTCAACTTAAGGAGGTGGTCAATATAGGGAGGTGGTCAACTATGGGGTTCTACTGTAGTTTAGTCACTAAAAATCTTCCAGGGTAAGACTGATATTCTTTTGACCCATCTGCAACACTAGAAATATTCTAACAATGTCCAACTCTATTACCAAATCTCAAATTATGTAAAAATTCTGTTATTCTAAACTCATTAGTCAAAAGCCCATTTGATTGAATTACAAAATCCAACTTAACACATTTTTTTTCTTTTTTTTATTATAGATAAAAATATGCACCATAGATGTGGCCCAACCCATCACCCTCCCTCCACCCAAACCTCCCCCCTCCCTTCCCCTTCCTTGGTCCTTTCCTCCTAGTATTCTGGTATAGTTGGGTTATAGCCTTCATGGGAAAGCTATAGTTTACCTTCATAGTAGGGCTGAGTACATTGGATACTTTTTCTTCCATTCCTGGGATACTTTGCTAAGGAGAATATGTTCCAGCTCCATCCATGTAAACATGAAAGAGGTAAAATCTCCATCTTTCTTTA
>CAUYPK010112835.1:0-14744 GCA_963574355.1 Loris lydekkerianus
GAGTGGTGCTGGGGAGGACAAAGGGAGGAAGAAGAATCACCCGGGAGGAAAAGAATGCTGTGCTCCGAGCTCTCCTGCAATAAAGTCTTGTGAAGCCTTCGTTGGTGTCCTCGTCTCTGCTGGTCGGCGGCGCGGCGACACCGACACCGACAGGCTTAAGCCCAACAGTTGGAGGTTGCTGTGAGCTGTGATGCCACTGTACTCTACCAGGCAACATAGTGAAACCCTGTCTCAAAAAAATAAAAATAAATAAATATTCGTGTATGCATGCATAGCACCCCCACCCCCCATAGGTGGAGAAATCAGCAGGAAGCCCAACAAGGTGTGATTCCGCCAGAGCAAAAGACCCTACTTGGTGCCTCTTTTTTGCCCCTGCCATCATGGGGGCAGACCATTGGTCTACTGAAGCCACAATTTGGGTATTCTGGGGCATCCTCCCCTACCCCACAAGTCTTTCCCACTTTTCAGTTACCAGTGGAGTGGAAATTGCATTCTGCCTTTTACACCGAGGCTCAGAATCTAGGGCTCCAGGAGGGCCTCGCTCAGTGAGATGCCCAGGCCTCCTGCCTCCGTACTCAGAGACTGAGATAAAGGCTGTGTTGGGGCACGTTAGGGACAGTCTTCTCTCTATTTGGTGGCTTTCCTCACCTGTCCAGTGGGGAAAGCAACCGGAATCTGAAGTGACAGCAGAGGCACTGTCAGCCCTGCTGTGGAGGCTCCCCCCTCCCCCACCGGTCCCCAGGGCCACTGTCCCCTCCCCTTCACTTCCAATGGCACACTTAGGAGTGAGTTATGCAGTGTCACACTGGGAAGCAAGGCTTGAATAGGAATGAAAGGAAGACACTCTAGCTAGTTATTATTGATCATCTCCTCACACACTTTCTACACTGGCAAGCACTTTTCAAGACCTGTTAGTAATAAAGTGCCCCCGACCACCTTGCTGCTTCCCACACCACTGCCCTGCTGTCCTCCTGAGGAATGCAGCTCCAGATGTGCACTTCTGGGTACACAAACTGAAAACACAGTGCCCACAAAGGGAGTGCCAAAACACTTCCATAATCATGTGTGTGTGTGTGTGTGTGTGTGTGTGTGTACTCAGAACTATCAAAACCAAAACTATATTTGGATAGTTTATGGTCACTACCTACAGTGGATGCTACTGGCACCTCACCGAGCCCCCTTTACCAGAAGGGTGCACCCATCCCCCAAGCGTTGGCTCACAGCAGCTGCCAGCTTCCTGAAGAACTGCTCCTGGCAGAACAGGAGCCACCATGCTCAGGAGGCATCCATGTCCTCGTCATAACACAATCAATGATTGCCATCAGGGCTGTGTCAGTTACTTGTTTCTCAAAATGAATTACTTCAAAACTTAGCAGCTTAACATAACAGTAACCATTTATTATCTCACAGTTCCTGTGCGCCAGGGATATGGGAGCAGCTTAGCTGAATGACTCCAGCTTAGGTGTCTTATGGAGCTGCAGGCAGGATGTCCTGTAGGCATCTGCAGGCTCAGCTGAGGTGGGCAGACCTGGGGGCTCACCTGTGTGGCTGGCAAGGTGGCGCTGGTTGTTGGTAGGATGCTCTGTTCCTTTAACCATGGCACCCTTCCTGGTTGCCGGAGAACCCTCATGACTCAGCAACTGGTTTACCCCAAGGGAGCAACTCGGAGGGAATAAGGCAAAGTGGCAAAGCCTTTTCTGACTCACCTCAGAAGTCATTGGACAGCACAAATTTTTGTCGCTTGATAGGCAAGTCCCACGCTCATTCATAGCTCCCCTTTTTGATGGGAGAAGGGCCAAAGAATTTGAGAACATATTTTAAAACCACCCTGTTACTTTCCATGCGGGTTAAATTCAAAACTGGGTTGTTTCTGTGTCCATTTTTTTGTGAATAGCCATTGAAAAAACATTCTTCTAGCTTAAAAAATTATATTTTAATTCAGCAAGGAGGTTGATTGTGCCAATTATGAAATGAATGAATGAAGTCCCAACAAATGTTTGTTGCTTCTCGCTTTTTCTTTTGAGACAGAGCCTCAAGCTGTCACCCTGGGTGGAGTGTTGTGGTGTCATAGCTCACAGCAACCTCCAACTCCTGGGCTTAAGTGATTCTCTTGCCTCAACCTCCCAAGTAGCTGGGACCACAGGTGCCCACCACAACGCCCAGCCATTTTTTGGTTGTAGTTGTCATTGTTGTTAGGCGGGCCCGGGCTGGATTTGAACCCGCCAGCTCAGGTGTATGTAGCTGGCACCTTAGCCACTTGAGCTACGGACACCGAGCCACTTCTCACTTTGACAAAAATAAAAATATCTGTCAAAAACAAAAACAAAAACAAAAACAAAAAAAAACATCACAGGGGTCAGCTCTGAATGGTATGTTCTTCCATTTGTTAATATCTTTTGCTTTTTCTTTCTTTTTTCTTTTTGAGACAGAGTCTCAAGCTATCACCCTGGGTAGAGGGCTGTGGCATCACTGCTCACAGCAACCTCTTACTCTAGGGCTTAAGCAATTCCTTTGCCTCAGCTTCCCAATTAGCTGGGACTACAGGCACCCACCACAATGCCTGGCTATTTTTCTGTTGTAGTTGTCATTGTTGCTTTAGCTGACCCAGGCCAGATTCAAACCCACCAGCCTTGGTGTATGTGGCTGGCTCCCTACCCACTGAGCTATGGGTGCTGCCACTTGTGCTATTTCCTTTCTTAGGGTTTCATAATTTTCTTTATAGAGGTCCTTCACCTCTTTTGTGAGATACATTCCTAGGTATTTCATTTTCTTTGAAGCTACTGAGAAGGGAATTATGTCTTTGATTAGTTTCTCATCTTGGTTGTTATTGGCATACACAAAGGCTACTGATTTGTGGACATTGATTTTATATCCTGAGACATTACTGTATTTTGTGATCACTTCCAGGAGTCTTGTGGTTGAGTCTTGGGGTTCTCTAAGAATAAGATCATATTGTTAGCAAAGAGGAGGGTTTTATTTCCTCTGCCCCCATTTGGATGCCCTTTATTTGGATGCCCTGATTGTATTGGCAAGAACTTCCAGCACTATGTTGAATAAGAGTGGTGAGAGAAGACAACCTCGTCTTGTTCCAGTTCTGAGTGGAAAAGCTTTCAGTTTTACTCCATTCAGTATAATATTACCTGTTGTATTGCTAAATATGAAGTGTCCATCTTTGTCTTTCTTAACTAAAGTTGTCATAGATGGCTTCGATCAGTTTAGGAAATGTGCCACCAATGCCTATATTCTTCAGAGTTCTAATTAGAAAGGGATGTTGAATTTTACTGAATGATTTTTCTGTGTCTATTGAGAGGATCATATGGTCTTTCCTATTGTTTCTATTGATATGGTGAATTATGTTTATGGATTTGCATATGCTACACCAACCTTGCTTCCCTGGGACGAAACCTACTTGATTGTGATATATGACTTTTTAAATGATAAGCTGTAATATATTGGCTAGGATTTTATTGAGAATTTTTGCATCTATATTCATTAATAAAATTGGTCTGAAGGTCTCCTTTTTAGTTGGGTCTTTTCCTGGTTTTGGTATCAGGGTGATGTTTGGTTCATAGAATGTGTTGGAGAAAATTCCTTCCTCCTAATTTTTTTGAATAATTTCTACAGTATGGGTATAAGCTCTTCTTTGAAGGTTTGATAGAATTCTGTTGTAAAGCCATATGGACCAAGGCATTTTTTTGTTGGGAGATTTTTTTATTGTTTCTTTGATCTCAGTGCTTAAAATTGGTCTGTTCATAAGATCTATTTCTTCTTGATTAAGTCTAGGGAGAGGGTGTGATTTCAGGTATTGTCAAATTTGGGGGCATAGAGTTTTTTGTAATATTCAGAGATAATCTCTTGTACTTCTGTGGAATCTGCAGTGATTTCCCCTTTATCATTCCTGACTGAGGTTACTAGAGATTTTACTTTTCTGTTTTTAGTTAGTCTGGCCAAAGGTTTATCTATTTTATTTACTTTTTTTTTAAAAAAACAACCTTTTGTTTCATTAGTTCTCTGAATGATTTTTTTGTTTTCAATTTCATTAGTCATTGATTAATTTTTGGCTATTTCTTTTCTTCTACTGGGTTTTGAGTTAGATTGTTCTCTTTTCCCAATTCCATAAGATGGTTTGTGAGCGTGCTGATGCTCTCACTGTCTGTTTTTCAAAGGTAAGCATCTAGCGCAACAGATTTTCCTCTCAGAACTGCTTTTGCTGTATCCCACAGGTTTTGGTAACTTGTGTCTTCATTGTTGTTATGTTTGAGGAAATTAACAAATTCCTCTTTTATCTCTTCCTGGACCCAACTATCATTCAGCCTAAGGTTGTTTGGTTTCCAAGTCTTTGTGTGGGGATGAACATTTTTGTTGGAGTTGAGCATCACCGTTATAGCCTGGTGGTCTGAGAAGAGACATGGTATAATTTCTATTCATTTAATTTTGCTGAGTTTTGATTTGTATCCTAGGATGTGATCTATTTGGAGTATGTGCCATGAGCTGGTGAGAAAAAAGCATAGTGTTTTGATTTGGGATATTTTGCTTTGGGTCTATTAATTCCATTTGTTCTAGAGTCATGTTTAAGTCCTTTGCATCTTTGTTTAGTTGCTGTTTAGAGGATCTGCCCAGTTCTGTCAGAGGGGTGTTGAAGTCCCAGACTATTAAGGTGTTATGGGATATCATATTGCTCAGACTCCTCAAGGTCTGTTTCATAAATCTGGGAACATTTAAGTTAGGTGCATAAATGTTAAAAATTGAGATGTCTTCTTGTTGTATTGTTCCTTTGACAAATATGAAGTGTCCATCTTTGTCTTAACTAAAGTTGCTTTGAATCTGTGTGTATCTGGGAATAAATTGCAACCCCTCCTTTCTTCTGATTTCCATTTGCTTGAAACACTGTTTTTTTTTTTTGGGGGGGGGGAGGGTTGCAGTTTTGGCTGGGGCCAGGCTTGAACCTGCCACCCTCAGTATATGGGGCCAGCACCCTACTCCTTGAGACACAGGTACCACCTTTTTTTTTTTTTTTTAACACTGTTTTCCATCTCTTAACCCTGAGTCTTGATTTGTCCTTCAGGGCTAGGTGTGTCTCCTGGAGATAGCATATGGATGGCTTGTGTTTTCTTATCCAATCACCTGGCCTGTGCCTCTTCAGTGGGGAATTCAATCCATTGACATTTATTGAGAGTATCTATAAGTGTGGTGGAATTCTATTTGTCTCATTAGGAGATAGGATGTTGTGCAGTTTTATCCTTTGTGCCATTGTGGCAGCTAAGCTCTGGCCTTGACTTGTTTACTTTAGTGGTGGTCTATTGTGGTGTTTAGTATTGAGAATAGGTCTAAGTATTTCCTACAGAGCTGATCTTGTTGTGGTGAATTTCCTCAGTGCTTGTATATCTGCAAAAGACTTGATTTCTCCAGCAATTTTGAAGCTAAGTTTAGCAGGATACAGGATTCTGGGCAGAAAATTATTTTGTTTAAGGATTTTGAAGGTGGATGATCATGTTTATCTGGTTTGGAATGTTTTAGTTGAAAAATCTGCTGTCATCCTAATGGTTCTGCCCTTGTAGGTCAATTGGTGCTTACTCCTAACTGCTTGCAGTATTTTCTCCTTCATCTTGACTTTGGGCAGGTTCATTACAATGTGTCTTGGAGAGGCTCTGTTAGAGTTGAAATCACCTGGGGTTCAATATCCATCTGAAAGCAGTGTGTCAGGATCTTTAGTAACACTTGGGAAGTTAACATTTATGATAGTCTCCAGTAGGGCTTCTATACCTTTTGGACAATCTTCTTCTCCTTCAGGAATTCCAATTATCTGTATGAATGCTTCATGATGTCTCTAAGTGCCTGCTCTGCTTTCTCTCTCTTCTTTTCTGACTCTGTAACTACTTGTGTTAACTCAAAGACCTTATCCTCTAACTCTGATGTTCTTTGTTCTCCATGGTCTGCCCTGGCCCGCGGGGCTAGGTTCAGCAGGGGCCTAGGGTATGGGGGGAGAGGGTGGAAGGAACAAGAGACACGAAGAATGGGGAGCAAGACAGGATTCTGATCAAACTCCCGAAAACTTTATTTTTTAACAGCTATATAAACACAAGCGGAGGGAGGAAGTGTGCTTGGGGGTATGAGAGGGTGGGGAATTCCAGGAGCAGGTATGGTAATCCAACAGTCAGGATGTTTGTTTTGCCTAGGGAAGTAACCTTCCAAGCACCTGACTTAAGTGATAAGTTTCCATGGTGAGCTTGCTCTTAAGTATTGGCTCTCGGCAATGGTCTGATCTATTTTTGATACTTTCTACTGCTTCTTTACATTTCTTGATTGTCTCCTTCATTTCTTTAAGCTCATCCATATCATTTTTTTATTTTAAGCCTGGCCATTTTTTGTTGCAGCTGGGTTTGAACCCACCACCCTTGGTATATGGGGATGGCACCCTACTCACTGAGTCACAGGTGCCACCCTAAGCTCATCCATATCTTTTCTATATTCTGTATATCTCTCAGCTGACTTTTGGTTCTGTTTTTCTATTTTCTTATCCATTCCCTTCATTGTCTTAATCATCCATATTTTAAATTCCCTTTCTGTCAGGTCCATTAATTCTTCATAGGATGAGTCTTCTATAAAAGTGCCTCATGGTCCCTTGGAAGAGTTGCTCTATTTTTGTTTTTCATGGTCCTGAATTTTTCTGTTGGTTCTTCCTCATGTGTGCTTTCTTCTTGTTCACCTCTTTGTTCACCTTTTTCCCTCTCACTTCCTCCATTGCTTCAAATTACCTTGTCTCAGAGTTTATGTGATGAAGAGACCTCTTGATGTGAGGCCAAAATGCAGAGAAGGGTAAGGAGCAGGCAGGGAGAAACAGGGGGAAAAGAAAGAGTAAAAAAGAAAAAGATGAAGAAGAAAAAAAGGTAAGGAGGAATAATAGAAGAAGAAAGAGGAAAGATAATTTGGAGAACAGAAGAGAAGGAGGTCAGGAAGAGAGGCTGAGAGTAAGGAAGAAATGGTATTGATCAGAATAGTGCTAAGGTCACACTTACAACTCAAGGGTTTTGAGGGGGCTGAACTTGGAGGGTTCCTTAAAATCAGGCAGTCCTTACCAGCCTGAGCAGACCCAGACTCTTCCTCTGCCAAACTAAAAAGGGAAGGAACAGAGCAAAAACGAAAAACACTAAGGAAAAATTAAGTAAGTATGAAAACAAAATAGAAAAATTCTGCAGCATGGTCTTGCCAATACTCTCTTCCTAGGGCCAGAGGTAGATAGGTCTCTTACCTGCTTGAGTTTGGCCACTACGGTGGCCTACCTGCCAGACCACAGCTGTGTCCCCACCCAGCTCTCAGCAAAAACAATAATAATAATAAAATAATAATAATATTAAGATAAGAGTGGATAAAGGAAATTAAAAATATGCTGTTGTATCTCAGCTCAATGTCTGTAGCACAGTGGTTATGGCCCCAGCCACATACACCGAAGTTGGAGGATTTGAACCTGGCCTAGGCCAGCTAACCAACAATGACAACTACAGCAAAAAAATAGCTGGGCATTGTGGCAGGCACCTGTAGTCCCAGCTGCTTGGGAGGCTGAGGCAAGAGTTGCTATGAACTGTGACGTGATGGCACTGTACCAAGAGCAATGTAGTGAAACTCTGTCTCAAAAAAAAAAAAAAAAAAAAAAATACTGTTGTATCTAATAGAGGAAAGAGAGGGAAGTGGAGGAAAGAATGAAAGGAAAAGACCAGAAAAAGGGAAAGGATGTCTTAGCTGTTGCAGAGGTGATTATTGTGGGAAAGATGAGAAAAGCAGAAGAAGCTCTGTCCAAAGAGAGAATGTACTGGAGTGAAATATGGAGAGAGAATAAATGAGGCTAAAATAGTATAACCAAAAAATATAGGAGCTCTTGCTCTTGATGAAAGTAAAAATGAAAGTTAAGAAAAGAACCAACCATACAAATAAGCAAGAAACAGAATGCATCAACACAAAATATCAAACGACTCTAAATAACCCTAAATAAGCAACCTCAATAACAAATAAACAAAAGAACAAAACAAAGGAGAAAGTACTAACAACAAGAAGAAAAAAAAATATATATATAAAATATATTTTGTGTTGATGTATTCCATTTCTTGCTTGAGTGACTCTGGTTTCTCAGTTGTTCTGGGAGAGCTGGGCCTGACAAGTCTTTCTGCTTGGACATCTTGACTGACCATGTTTTAGGCATAAAGATCTCCCCAGCTGCCCATTTGGGAGCCTCTTCCATGCCTCACCCACCCAAGTGATTCTTAACCACGAGAGTGTTAGGATGAAATTCATCATGGTCTCTTGTGTTTCTGCATGTATGTGAGCAGGGGCAATGTGCTCTTGCTCTAGACTAGCTGTACCGCTCTTCTTGACTACTCTTTTCAATAAGGTTATAAAACAAATCACCTTGGAAGACAGAAATTATGTCTCACTCCAAGGCAGAGGGCACATTTGCTTGCTGTCTAGAATAATAAAGATAAATGTCTCATGCTGGTGTAAAACCTGGGCAGCTTTGCTTGCAGTCCTTTTAAAAGATTTGGGTTCCTTAAACACAGGGTTCCTCAAACACAGGGTTCCTCTGCTGTGACAAACCCACTATGTGCTTAGTCCATTCTGTGTTGCTGTAGAGACTAGATTCTTTAAAAGGAAAGGAGGTTTATCTAGCTCATGGCTCTGCTGGCTGTACAAGAAGCTTGGTGCCAGTGTCTGTTTAGCTTCTGCTGAGGACTTTTCTGCTGCATCAAAACATGGAAAAGAAGGTCGAAGGGGACACAGACATGCAAATAGGGACCAAACCCGAGGGGCGTTCTGGCTTTATAGCTCATTCTCAGGAGAATGAATCCATTCCCCTGATAGGTAACCAATTCAGTCTTGCATGAGAGGAAGAACTTGATACTGAGAAAAATGGCATGAGGCTTTTCAGGAGGAATCTACCCTTATGACTCAACACCATCCACCAGGCTCCATCTCCCAATACCACCACAGTGGGGATCAAATTTCAATGTGAGAGTTGGTGGGGATTAAGAACCGTATCCAAACCATAACAGTATCTACCTGGCCTACTCTGCATCACTCCCTGGTACCTGGGAAACAAGGGGAACCAACCAAAACATGAAACCTTTGCCACCTATTATACTGTGAATAATAAGGCCCCTTGAATCTTATGTCTTCTGGAAGGATCTGTGGATCTGTGGAAGGCTAACTTGTGACAGAGTAACTCTTGCCAAGGTGCATATCAAAGTCATCTATGGGGCTTCAAAAATACATACGACTCTGGGCCTCATTCCAGAAATTTAAATTCAGTATGTCTGGAGTGGGATCCAGGCACCCGGGTTTGCATGAGTCTCTGGATGGCTCTGAGCACGCTCCAGCTGAGACCACTGTTCTCATGATAGTTGGGTTCCCTGACAGACCTACCAGGCTGGCCAAGCTTCTGACAGGGATGAGCACACAGCGGAAGTACCCAGAGGGGTTCTGGAGACTGCACAGTGAGTAGGTGGGTGTGTTGGTGGCCTGTGGGAAAAGACGGGCATCTCTGGGGATCTCACCCTGCTCTGCCTGATAACCACAGCAGATGGGGGGAAGATACCCCCCCCCAAGGCATCTGGGTAGGAGAGGTTGTAGGGCAAGCATACCCACAACTTCTTAGAGAACAACCTTTCCCGAAGGGCAGTGACTATATAGACCCTGAAATTGCCCAGAGCATCTTAGCGAGGCTGTGAGAGGGCACTTCCTCCTGGAAATGCTATTGCCAAGCATTCCTCACAAATTTAAAACTGAGTCTCTGAAATGATTAAAAAAAAAAAAAAAAAATGGGGGTGGGGGGGTGGGGCGGCGCCTGTGGCTCAAAGGGGTAAAACGCTGACTCCATATGCCAGAAGTGGTGGGTTTAAACCCAGCCCTGGCCAGAAACTGAAAAAAAAAAAAAATTCAATACTTGTGGCCAAAAAATCTTACATTTGTGTTATTCCCCCTTGATCCTCATGGCCTGTTACAGGCTTCTGTCCCAATGGCGCTGCTCCAAGAAGCCAGAGAAAGAGAAAAGTGGTGTGGAGCTTTCTGGTAGGCTGAGAGTTAGATTTCTCATGTGCTGCCTCCTCTAGGTGAGGGAGACAGAATGCTGGTCCCTATGCCTGTGTTGGAGGTGGCCCCCAGCATCTGCCGGGAGCTAATAGTGTCACATACCCTTGTTCTCCCTTAAAAAAGGGAGACGTTTTAAAGCAGGCACTGCCCACAGAAAAGAGATGAGGCCTTTGGGCTAAAAGTAGGTGGATCAGACAACCATTAAGACAGATTTGTGGCAAGGACATCTTGACTCTTAGGAATTGTGTCCTGGAATCTGAAAAGTGGAGGGAGTATTTACCATCACAGGGGTGGTGTCCTGTAAGGCATGTTAAACATTTAGCACATTGGAAATACTCCATGCTGGGAGTTGTAAATACCATTATTAGCCACCAGATGGGCTGTTTTCACTTTTCCCTATTCCAGGGCAGAGAGAGGGCTGTAGGGATGGGGGACATGTCAGGGTCTAGCTGGGAGGAGAGAGGAAGCTGGAGATAAGGACAGGCAAGAAAACTCGCAGAGAGCTGGAGAGCGCTGACGCCCTCACATTCATTTCCGGGTCCAGTTGTGCCTGAGGTCGCGTCTGTCCCTAATCAACAGATTCTGCTCTCCGTTTGATTATTTCAATAGATTCATTTTTAACCTTTAAATTCGCAGTTGATACAGTCTTGTTCCCCAGGCAGTTCCCCGACACAGGTGGCAGTATGTCTTTATCTGTTTAGTTTCTATTTTAAAATAAGCAAATGTTGCTGGTCTGTCCCAGGTCCTACACTCCGTCCTGCGTGATGACCCTGTCCCTCCTGTCTGCTTCCAGCTGGGCCATTTCTGTCATTTATTATCATCATGATTACAACATTTGGCATTGGGGATGTCATATGTTTGTTTTCTCCACAAGATGGCAAATTTGGGGGATGATTTTTATATTTTATAAAACATCATTTTCAGGTCTCATCTTAATTCTGGGCATGCATCCAATAAATAAATACTAATTAAATAAGAAGCATTTTTCCAAAACACAGAGCTGATTGTGTGGCCTTCTTTGAGCACTGTCACACACCCTGGTGATGGAGCCTTGGCTGATGGTGATTCCTTGAATGTTCATATTCTCAGGGTGGAGCAGCTGAACAGAAGCAAGCACAGATGGAGAGAGCTAGAGGACGAGGTTTCTGCACAACTTCTTCAAAATAAAAATCGCTTTTGGAGAGCCCCAGAAAAGCAGACATTCCTTGCTGTTGCTGTCGTTCTTCCAACTAGTTGTAGGACCCAAGTGATCCTGAGGCACCAGGCCCTGGTTGAACTGGAAAGAAGGAGAAGATCAGAGGATGAGGTGCCAGGGGGCACAGGGACAAGGCCAAACTGTCTATAGCATAGGGACAAAGCCAAACTGTCAATTTAGGATGCTTTTTGCTTCTGCTTCCTTACTGGGGGAGACGGAGCTTTTGCTGCATTTAATATGGGCAAATTATTTTAAATGGCTGAAGCAACACATTGAGTTGAACTCTCTCTTAATCTCCTAAACAAATCTTTGAGAAATGCAAAGAAAACAAATTGAACTAATCTCCATCTGAGAAGGTCTTCCTTGGCTGCCTTCTGTTCCTGTGAACCTCTGGAGAGAAGAACCCTGGTACAATGGCCTGGCCAGGAAGCAACACAGCAAATACAGGGGGGTATTTAGGGTGTGTGTGCAGATGTAGGGACCAAGGTATAGGCTAAAAGCCTATATGCTCTGTGCCCAAGCTGCCTGAGAAAAGCAGTTTCAATTTCTCGTTGACAAAAAGGTTTTGTTGCAGGCCTGGCTACCTCGGTAAACAGAGTTGATAGCCTGAGGCTTGGAGGTAGAAGCCCAACCTCAGTGCCACAACTATGTGGCTGTTAAGCCTAGGGGCTTTGAAGCAGAAAACTCCACTCCCAGAGATTCAGCCCAGAAGCTGATGCATGCAAGTCATGTAATCAATAAGCTGAATGTCCTCTGAACCATGGTTAAGCCAGATACTAAGTTTCTGCCCCTCAGGTCATTATGGGTTTCCAGAGATTTAAAACAATCTACTCTTTCTTTATTGTGGTCTTGTGATTTATCGACTCATGAGCAAAGCAGCTGACGTATGTTTCATGTGATGGTTATTTTTGGGTCAGAAAAATGTATATCAGTCAATCAGTAGATTAGTAAACACCAAGAAAAGGTTAATCAAGTTTTACAATATGTTATGTAAAGTACTGTGTGATTATAGATCAACAGTGTGTACGTGACTAGCTGGCTATTTAAGCTGGCTGGAAATAAAGAATATTGCTACTTGCCACTATGAGCTTGTAGCCGTTTCTTGCTTTTATACCATTTCAGTAGCGGGCTTACACCTGTGATGACAGTCACTCCATGATCCCTCATGCAACACCAAGGCCCTTGGCCCCCTAAAGGTTGCTGAAAAATCACTGCCATGAGCCAGACTGATTAATAGGAGAAAAGGCATACAAATGTATTTAATATGTATACACGAGATACTTCAAAATGAAGATCCAAAGACACAGGGGAAATTGTTCATTTTTGTATTTAGGTTCAACAAAGGATAGACAGCTGTGTAGAAGTAGGACAGGAGGGTGTGATCTAAGGCTCGGAGACTGAGTGAGGAAACACAGCAAGGCCTGTCTGTCTAGATTCTCCTTGGCCTTTCTGGGCAGCACCCTTCCCTTGCATGTGGGGCAGGGCCATTCTGGCCTAGGGGTCTTATGACCTATAGTCAAACAAGGTAGGTCAGATAACTTCTTTATGGCCAGTTTTCACATGGGGTTTTGGCTTTTATGACCCACCTTGGGGAAGAGCATTCCAGTTTCTATGGCTAGCCTTAAGAGAGAACGGGGCTGGGAGACAGGAGTGCAGGAGAAGGTCAGAGAAAAACTCTTGCTTCCGAGGACTTCATCTTGGGGTAATGTTTCCTGAACCCCAATACAGGCAATTCCAGGAGTGGGAAGGATGGATTTACAATGCTCATCAGAGAATGGAAAGAGATACAGACAAATTCCCTGAGAACTTTTACTGGGTTAATTGACCCCCCATCTCTGAAGTCAGGGTACAGTCTAAAAAGCAGATTCCAGGGCAGGGAGTTCAGTAGGGGGAGTTAACCGGCAGGCTACTTACAGAGATGCTATGGAGCCCAGGAGGCTGAGGCAACCACCTCTTACAAATGCACAAAGCCACTGTCACTGCCAGGGCTGAAGGGACTGTGAAAATCAGTATTTTAAAATCTAAGCTGTTGGAATTTTACATTCTTTTAAGCCTTAAAGGAAGGTGATCACTGGGCCTGAGTCACGTGTCAGGCAGTTGTACCTGCACAGTCATAACCTGTGTTTCCCTGATTCTCTGATTATATACCAGCCTTCTTTCTTACTGTTTCATGAAATACTGTAAATGACTAAAGACCGCCTTCACTGTTGAGCTTCATTATAGATTACTTTTCCTCTTACCTCTCTTACACAAAGACTTTGTCACTATCACATTGTCTAAGACGGAATGTCAAATATACTCTTTTAAATTGGAAAGAGAATGAACATAAGCTATAAAGAAAACAAGCCTTAAACTGTGACTAATTAAATTGTTGGAACTCATAAACGAGCCTTGTGTAGAAAATGGTATATAACTAAATTTCTTCATTTTCTGACTATATAAAGAAGACTTCAACTTTTATCATAATTTTGGAGCATCAATCCCATTCCTCTGGCATCTGTGTTATCTGAAAGGCCATTTTCAGCGTTGCACTTGCATAAACTCTTTTAAATTGGATTCTGATCCCTTCAATGCTTTCAGGTTTACAGAACAAAGAGAGAAGCCTGAGTCTAGACCCAGATCTGTAAGCTAGAACTCTGGAAGGGGGGCTATATACGGTGCCACCTGAGGAGTCTCAGGGAAGAGAGGAGCTGGAAGGGAAAGAGGCGCTGTGTGGTGAACCTGGGTCCAAAGAAGAAATGTGGTCACCCACAGAGAGGTAGCCATTACCCTTGAGAAGGCTGGGATATATGGGTGAAGGGGTACTGTGCTGCTCAGCTCCCCCCTTCCAGGCCTCTCATTGGCTCAACCTAATAGGAGGCAAGTAGGCACAGGAGCCTGGGAAGTGTAGTTTGTAGAGCAAGGGAAGATGGGGAATGGGTCTGGAAGCAAATGAGCAGATACCTGCCCACCTGTGCCAGCTATTTCCTGGCCACATGAATCTGAGGTACTTCGGAGCATAGCAGATGTCTCTGGCTGAGATGAGGAGACGACAGTGATGATTAAAAAATGCAATGTATTGGGGAATGGATGTTTCCACTTTCAGGTTTCAATGAACATAAATTCGTGTAACTATAGATGGTTGATAAAGAAAAATTCCTATTGTTCCAAGAATCTCAGACTGCCCAGGCCACCAAAAGACTGACAGCTGTATAACTAAGGGCAATCATCTAGCTGATTGGGAAACAGAGCAGGCAGCCGAGACCGAAGAACCAAAAACAAAGGCTCTGATGCAGACTCCAGGTATAGTCGGTCCTTATTTAAGCCCCAGAACTCTCAAAAATAGATCTAAAAAGACATGGATGGAGCTGAACATATTCTTCTTAGTAAAGTATCCCAAGAATGGAAGAAAAAGTATCTAATGTACTCAGTCCTACTATGAAACTAATTTATGGCTTTCATATGAATGCTATAACCCAGTTATAACCTAAAA
>CAUYPK010112852.1:0-18602 GCA_963574355.1 Loris lydekkerianus
GACTTTACATTCTTTGTACTAACCTGGATGGAAGTGGAAGACATTATTCTTAGTAAAGCATCACAAGAATGGAGAAGCATGAATCCTATGTACTCAATTTTGATATGAGGACAATTAATGACAATTAAGGTCACGGTGGGGATGGGGGAAGGAAAAGCAGAGAGAGAAAGAAGGAGGGAGGGGTGGGGAAAGGAAGAGCAAAGAGATGAAAGGAGGGAGGGGGTGGGGCCTTGGTGTGTGCCACACCTTTTGGGGGCAAGACACGATTGCAAGGGGGACTTTACCTAACAAATGCAATCAGTGTAACCTGGCTTATCGTACGCAAAATGAATCCCCAACAACAACAAAAATAAATAAATAAATAATAAAAAAAGCTTTAGGGGTGCCCGTAGCTCAGTGGTTAGGGTGCCAGCCACATGCTCTGGGGCTGCTGGGTTTGAACTCAGCCCCTGCCTGCTAAACAAACAAACAAACAAACAAATAGCTGGGCATTGCCAGCACTTATAGTCCCAGCTAAAAGGGAGGCTGATTCAAGAGAACCACTTGAGCCCAAGAGTTTGAGGTTGCTTTGAGCTATGATGCGAGAGCACTCTACTGAGGGTGACAAAGTGAGACTCTGTCTCAAACAAATAAACAAACAAACAAAAAAAACTTTAAAAAATATATACCCCCTGTCTTGGCCCCCGTAGTACAGTGGTTATGGCTCTAGCCACATACACTGAAGTTGGTAGGTTCAAAACCACCCTGGATCAGCTAAAATAACAATGACAACTGCAACAAAAAATACCCAGGTATTGCAGACTGCAGGCGCCTGTAGTCCCAGCTACTTGGGAAGCTGAGGCAAGAGAATCGCTTAAGCCCAAGATTTGGAGGTTGCTATGAGCTGTGATACCACAGCACTCTACTAAGGGTGACATAGTGGGACTCTGTCTCAAAAAAAAATAATAATAAAATATATATAGATAGATAGATAGATAGATACCCCTAAATTCCACTATTCTGCTCTAGGGCAATGATAAATAATAATAAATGATGTCAAGAGAGCTGTAAGGATGTTCACTATAGGTTTATTTAGGAAAAATGGAAATCAAAACAGAGTTGGTTAAATAAATTATGGTGCAGCTATGGAACAGAATGCAGTTGTGAAAAAATGATTTAGCAAGGGATTTTTTGGCATGGTAAGATGCTTATAACATGTTGCTAAATGAAAAGGCAGATTCTCAAAAAAGTCTGCTCAAAAATGAAGGAGACAGGGCCAGGCGAGGTGGTTCATGCCTATAAACCTAGCACTTTGGGAGACCAAAGAGAGATATGAGGATCACTTGAGGCCGGGAGTTCAAGACTAGCCTGAGCAAGAACAAGATTCCGGCTCTACAAAAAAATAAAAATAAAAAAATTAGCTGGATGTGGTGGCACATGTCTGTAGTTCCAGCTGCTCAGGAGGCTGAGTCAGGAGGGTTGCTTGAGCCCAGGAGTTTGAGGTTGCAGTGAGCTATGATGACGCCACTGCATTCCAGCCCGGGTGGTGGAATGAGACCTTGTCTCAAAAAATAAATAAATAACTTTTTATTTAAAAAAAAGAGAAACGTGTCTAGTGATAAACCTCATCAAAGTAGGAGATGGGTAAAGGCTGCAAAAGAGTTTTTCGAAAGTCCTTGGGAACACTTCTTATCTCAGACATGTAAGCACAGGCCTCCTTTCCTTTGGGTCTGACAAAAGCGATTTCATCCTGCTGCCTGCAGCTTTCACAGGGAGACCCTTTCCTTGCCCCTGTGCTCATGGCTCCCCACTCCATCTTCAACACATACCTGGCTCCCTGACCCCCAGCACCCTCTTCTCTGATTCTGATTGCTCCTGCCTCCCTTTTAGGAGGAAAACTGTGATTTTATGGGGGCTACTAGGATGATCTGGAATAATCTCCCCATTTTAATCCCTTAAGGTAATCAAACCTACAAGGTAACATATACCAGTTTCAGGGAGTAGGATATGGCTATTTATGGGGGCCATTATTCAGCCTACCGCACCTCCCAGTAACTTGTCCTCCAATTTCAAAAGTTTCGAAAGCAGGAGTCGCAGGCAGGAGGAAGGACAGACTGCACGGTACAATCTGAGTTCTAACATCTTCTTGGTTACAGCAGCTCACGATTGTGGCTTTGGGGTCTGTGGGTAGGTTTGTGGCAGGTGCTTGGGATACTGCTTGTGCCTGAAGGACAGAATTCCCATCAAAAGGCTGTCTTTCTCGAGAGCTAGCAGGGGATATTTTTTATTCTTTTTGTGTGTTTTGTGGCTTTGCAGATAAATAAGTCACATTTGCTGGAGTGGGTGTAGAAGAGGGCAGAAGAGCCCAATAACATGAAGTTACTTGCATTGAGTCATATGCTGACATTAGCTTCATAACATTTTGTTTTATTTTATTTTGATACAGTGTCTCACCATGTCACCCTCAGTAGAGTACCATGGTGTCACAGCTCACAGCAACCTCCAACTCTTGGGCTTAAGAGATTCTCTTCTCTTCCTCCCAAGCAGCTGGGCTACAAAGCCCAGCTATCTTTTTGTTACAGTTGTTTAGTTGGCCCAGTCCGGGTTTGAACCCGCCACCCTCAGTGTATGTGGCTGGCACCCCAAACACTGTGCTTCAGGTGCCAAGCACATCATAACTTCTTTTTTTTTTTTTTTGAGACAGAGCCTCAAGCTGTCGCCCTGGATAGAGTACTGTGGCATCACAGCTCACAGAAATGTTCAACTCCTGGGCTCAAGTGATTCTCCTGTCTCTGCCTCACAAGTAGCTGGGACTACAGGTGCCTGCCATACATAATGCCCGGCTATTTCTTTGGTTGCAGCCATCATTGTTGTTTGGGGGTCCTGGCTGAATTCAAACCTGCCAGCTCAGGTGTATGTGGCTGGTGTCTTAGCCGCTTGAGCCATAGGCGCTGAGCCCCTTCATAACATTTTAAATAAACCATTTTGTGGAACAATGATTCAAGCTCTTGCAATAGTATATAGAATTTTTGTAGATAGATTATAGACCACTCAGCCTCTGACATGGCTCACACCTGTAATCCTAGCACTCTGGAAGGCCAAGGCAGGTGGATCGCCCAAGCTCAGGAGTTTGAGACCAGCCTGAGTAAGAGCAAGATCCTGTGTATACTAAAAACAGAAAACTAGCCAGTTGTTGTGGTGGGCACCTATAGTACCAGCTACTCAGGAGGCTGATGCAAGAGGATTGCTCAAGCCCAAGAGTTTGAGGTTGCCGTGAGTTATGATAACACCAGGGCACTCTACCCAGGGTGACAGAGTGAAGCTCTGTCTCAAAAAAAGAAAAACAAACAAACAAACAAAAAACAAACATAATTGATTGGGTGCATTTATTTCTCTTCTTCATCCATGCACATGTTGGAGTGGAGCTCAGTTTGGTCCTCAAACTGACCTAAGTGACTGAGAACGGATCAAACATGGAACTCTGACAGTAAATGTTGCTGACAAAGACATATAGTTATAACAATGTTGAAAAACCCACATGTCTGGACAAAGCTCTGCCTCGTGGTATCTTCTGTGCTATTTTATGGGCCCAGCCCTAAAACACAGCCATGCAGAAGCCAGGCCTGGAGGGCACGCCACTCCCAGGGCCTGCAAGTGCCTGTTTGGTTGAGCTGCTCTTTCACCATTGTCTGCCTCCTTACTGGTTATGACATGTGCCAGATCTGCCTTCACCCCTTCATTCCACTGGCTTTTGTTAAAACAGCATTCATCACGATCCAATCTAGATGTGTCTTGTACTCTGGCTGTAACTTTCCACTTTCAGGGAGATGGAATAAGGGGTTTACAAGTCCTAATATCATAGCTTTAAAAAATAAAGTACTGTAAAGTATAGACTTGGGAGAAATTCTTTTAAAGAGGAAAGAAAGAGGGGAAATTAGATTTAGGTTCCTAAATAACCCTGTGGGGCATCTGTTAGTCACTATAGATTTATGGTGGCTAATAGGGACACTGAGGCAAAGGGTAAAAGATAAAATATCCAACAGTCCAGGAGGGGGATGTATTCAGGGTGTGAATGGTTCCTATCATCTGCCAAAGGTCTAACCCAGGCGTCCTCAAACTTTTTAGACAGGAGGCCAGTTCACTGTCCCTCAGACTGTTGGAGGGCCAGACTATAGTTTAAAAAAAAAAACTATGAACAAATTCCTATGCACACTGCACATATCTTATTTTGAAGTAAAAAAACAAAACAGGAACAAATACAATCACACCGCCTCATATGGCCTGCGGGCCGCAGTTTGAGGACCCTGGTCTAACCCATGGTGAGCCCTGAATTAACATTTGTTGAATGAATAAATGTAGATGATTGTTTCTGAGGATGCAAAGAAATTAAGAAATATAGTTTCAAAAGAATTTTTTCTAGCTATACCTGAGCCACCAAATCGATAGGACCAGAAATAGGGTGAATGGACATCTAGGGTGCAAAATTTAGGGTCTCTTGCTACACTTGTAAGACCCTGAGAGTGAGAGCCACCTTAAATATTGTCCCCTGGGTATCTCATGCTCATCTGGCTATCCTAGCCCATTTAGGGAGTACAAAATATTTTTTTAAAAATTATTTGTAAGTAGGCCAGGCGTGGTGGTGGCTCACACCTGTAATCCTAGCACTCTGGGAGGCCAAGGGAGGTATATCACTTGAGCTCAGGAGTTCAAGACTAGCCTGAAGAAGAGTAAGACCCTGTCTCTACTAAAAATGGAAAAACTAGCCGGGTATTGTGGTAGGTGCCTGCAGTCCCAGTTATTCAGGAGGCTGAAGCAAGAAGATCACTCTTGCCCAGGAGTTGGAGGTTGCTGTGAGCTATGACACCTTGGCATTCTACCCAGGGCGACAGAATGAGACTCTGTCTCAAAAAAAAATTTTATTTCTTTCTTGGGTTAGTCTACGACCTCTGCTTGAGGAACAGGAATAGATGAAGTCCTTACCTTGGGAAACCAGTGACTCATCGCTAAGTGTTGTCAGATAGACCTAGGTTGACTAAGCACTTCCTATGTACTTGGGAAGGTCACTTAGTCTCTGGAGCTTTCTTTCAGATGCAGATAATTATGCCTACTTTATAGAATGATTGTATTGAAATTAATACACAAAAAGTGCCACGTACAGTGCTTGGCACAGAGTATGTGCTCATTAAATGGAAACTTTTAATACATTGTTATTACTGGCAGTAGTAGAGGTGATGTCAACCAGTCAAGTATCTTTAGGTAAGAGCACACACGTGGGCTTGCTGCAGAAAATATCTAAAAGCTGTTTCTGAGGACACATCTGGCAGAGTCATGTTAGATTCAGGTTCAAGCAACCCACACGGAGCACCAACTGTGTAGGCTGGGAGTTTTCCTGAATTTTAATCAATCCTGAACACAAACTGTTTTTAGTTGATTTCCTATATTCATGCACCACAGGTAATTTTTTACTATAAGTGTGTCTCATGCAACATTTGGAACATATTTATACCACAAAATATTATTCATCATTTATTTGCAATCGAGACTTAACTGGACATACCATATTTTATCTGGCAACCTTTGGAGGGGAATTGTTGGTATGAGGACTATAAAGTGATGCCTGCCTTGAGGGTGTCTCTGGAACACATGTTTGCACTGGTCACCCTGGAGGCTCAGTGCACTTCACAACTAGCAGGTGAACTGCTGAAGCCCTCCTTGGTTTTTCTGACTCCTGGCCTTCTTCTCAATGCCCTGCCCCCCAACAGGCTCTCCTGCTGCATGCAGAGACTGGACGCAGGAATGAACATGACAGCTGGCAATGCAGAAGGGAGAAGCCGGGTGGGGTGGAATGGTTTGAAAGTATAGAATAGTCAGCTGGCCCCGTGGAACTCAACCACGCTCCTGGGGAAATGCTAACTGCTTCCTGGGGTCAACACCCTCCCTCCTGCCCTCTGTTTAGGGGCTCCTCTCTCTGGTGTGTGTTTCATTAAGAGAGCAAAAGCAGAGAAGCTCTTGCCAAGAACTTTGGCTTCTGGAACTGGAATTTCAAAAATAAGCCTCAGGTTCCTTGATCTTCTTGTGACATCCTGGCTTGTGTTAATGGATATCTCTCAAATAAAGGTAAAATCATGACTGTCATATAGAAATAAAAGTGAACACAATTTAAAGATTTTATTTAACTCAATGATGGGGAAGAATGTTATAAGTTCAAAAAAGTAAAAAAATGCATAAATGTATGTGGAGTAAAGGAATATTTAAATGAATGAGCAAATGGACATAAAAAAAAACAACCCAAAACAGACTTAGGGATGCTTTGAGCTGACTTGTGTACCCCAAAATTCATATGTTGAAGTCCTAACCTCAGTACTTCAGAATATAACTGTATTTGGAGACAGAATCTTTAAAGAGATTATTAAGTTAAATGACTTCATTAAGCTGGGCCCTAAATGGTAAGAGGTCATTAAGACACACACCAGGAAGACCACGAGATGACACAGAGACAGGACAACCACTTTCCAGCCAAGGAGTGAGGCTGCCGAGGAAATCAGCCTTGACATTTTGGTCTCAGACTTCAAGCCTTCAGAACTGCAAGAACATACATTTCTGTTGTTTAAGTCATTCTGTTCCTGGTACTTGCTTATGGCAGTCCAAGCAGAAAAGAGAGCGGAGAGAGTTCATTTCATGTCTATACACAAGAAAGATAATATTTTACATTCCTATTAGTTACCGATAATTTATAGTGTTGTAGAATATCTCCCTTAATATCAGACAACGCAGTCAGTTTAATAATAAGAGTTTATTTATGACTGGGATCCGTCCGCCACTGCCTGTGGCCAAATCCAGCCCCAAGCCTATTCTGTAAAGTTTTATTGGAACACAGCCACACCTAGTCCTCTACACATTGTGATTCCTGTCACAAGACAAAGGCAGAGCTAAGAGTTGCCATTTGCAAGTTCTAAAATATTTACTATCCAGTTTTGTACAGAAAAAGCATGCAGAACCTTCTCTGGACAAGGCATGGTTTTCCAGTGAAGCACAAATGTTTCTCTACAACTAGAATGCCGCTCAAGATCATCCAGCGCAGAGGTTCCCAGATTTTGAGATCTCACGGGTCAGTAGAATTTAAAAAAGGGGGGATAGGCACAGGGTCTCCGATGTTTACAATTGTCAAATACCAACTATTTAATAAAAGAGGATATTTTAACTAGCCATAAAAGAACATATTTTAAAGTGGATAGTGTATGAAAAGCTTGTTACATTACCCTTTGTTTTGTTTCTCTGAGATTAGGTAAAAAATTTCACCCCTGTTCAGTCAGTCCATGGTCTGGATAGTGGAATCACTGACCTGGCTCAGGCTTGTGTGCTGTCAGCTCTGTCCAGGGAGACTGCCGGCCTGGATTTGAGGTCCTGGCCTTACTCCCAGTATGCAGGCTGATGCCCTTGCAGGGAAGAGGGTAGCTCCTCCAGGCCTTATTGCCAGGATCAGCCTGTGTACATTTGATATACCCCCCTCCAATTATGGACAGGCTTGCCTTGCTTTAAATAACATGTTCTTTCCTAATTTTAAAAAGAAAGATATGTTCAGTGCAGAAACCTTGGGGAAAAGAGAAAAGTATAAAATTCATCTCTACCCAGAGAGATACAAAGATTTACTGATATGCAAGGAGAATAAACACACTTTCCAATTTGAAAATCCGAAAGGGACAAAAACTAGCATGTCTCCCAAAACCAAAATGGAGCCTGGCACATGGCACACATCAATAGTTTTTGAAAGAATAACTAAATATAAATAACTGCAATGATTTTTCCTAGATGATCCACGAAAATTCAGCAAGTCTTTATTTTTCTTTTGATAATCAAAATGGCTAATACAGATCTTTCAGACAAAAATATTCTTTGCAATTATCTTTTTTCCTTGTATTATATTTTTCTCTTTTTTTTTTTTGAGACAGAGTCTCACTCTGTCACCCTGGATAGAGTACCGTGCCATCATTCTGGCACAGCAACCTCAAACTCTTGGGCTCAAGTGATCTTCCTGCCTCACCCTCCCAAGTAGCTGGGACTACAGGTGCCCTCCATGATGCCTGACTAGTATGGTTTTTTTGTTTGTTTGTTTGTTTGTTTTTAGTACCCAGTAGGGTTCTCACTCTTGCTCAGGCTGGTCTTGAACTCCTAGGCTCAAGCAATTCACTCGCCTCAGCCTCCCAGAGTGCTAGAATTACAGACCGGAGCCACTGCTCCTGACTCCCTTTTAAAGTTTGTAAGTGCAAGAACAATCATTTAAGAAGTAAAGATTATATATTTTCACTAATTAGTTTTCATCACATTTTACTGCCTAACAATTTATATAAGTTAAATCTTATTATTAAAACTGCCCTGGTGATACATACACTATAATGGTCTTTAAAAATTGATCTGGTAGACTTTCATGATTTCAAAGACATGGCTCTAGCAATTCCTAAGAAGCAAGATTTAAATTATTGAATTATTTCACATTCATGTTTAGTCATCTAAATAAGAAACATAATTCATATTCAGGGGCTAGGTGACTGAATCACATCCCTTTGGGAGGCCAAAGTTGGAGGATCACTTGATGCTAGAAGTTCAAGACCAGCCTGAGCAAGAGCAAGATTCCGTCTCAACTAAAAATACTAGAAAAATTAGCTGCCGGTTGGGCATAGTGGTTCACTGGGAGCCTAGCATTCTGGGAGGCTGAAGTGGGTGGATTGCTTAAGCTCAGGAGTTAGAGATCACCCGGAGCCAGTGCAAGACCCTGACTCTAAAAATAGGCAAGCATTGTGGTGGGTGCCTGTAGTCCCAGCTACTCGGGAGGCTGAGGCAAGAGGATCTCTTGAACCCAAGAGTTTGAGGTTGCTGTGAGCTACGATGCTGGCATTCTACCCAGGGTGACAAAGTGAGACTCTGACTCTAAATAAATATATGTCTGTAAAGCCAAATCCTGAGAACTCTACTACTGAAATGCTCCAGTTAATTGGATATTAATCCATTTCTGTTGAGATAGACTTGTTAAAATCTGGGCATCATGGCAGACACCTATAGTCCCAGCTACTTGGGAGGCTGAGATAAGAGGATCACTTGAGCCCAACAGTATGAAGTTACTGTAAGTTATGAAGCTATGGCACTCTACCGAAGATGACAAAGTGAGACTTGGTCTCAAAAATAAAATAAAATAAAACAAAAATAAAAGTAAGATAGACTTGTTACAAATTCTATCAAGATTTTACCAATTTTTAATCTACTTTCTTGCCTTAGGACAAAGAATCTCATGGACACAAAACAATTGCATTCTGCTCCGCCGAGTCAGGACTTCGCAGCTTTCCAGGTGAGGATTTGGAGCAGCAGGGAGCACATGGAGGCTGGAGGAGGAGTGAGAGTGACCTGACGCACAGCTGAGCCTCGGCTCCTACTGGGGTTCTTCTCTCTTGGCCAGATGTGGTCAGCACTGTCTCGTACATGAGTATTACTGTTAGGTGGTTCCGGTTAACCAAAAGTATATTTGCCACGATTGCATCCTTTATTCAAGGAACAAAACTTTTAAAATGACTTCAACCAGGTTTTTCACTAGTGGAACAAACGAGATAATACACGAATACTTATTTTCCTTCTAAATATTAATATATCACCCAGATTTATATTTGTGTCCCAAATTTTCTTTGCAAATTTAGGGTTCTCACTTTGGCTGTGCTTTTGAGAAGTATTCTATAATACAAAGCTGGCTGGGCAGCCATTTGAAAAAATGGGGATGACTATTTGTTCAATTTCTAAGTCCATATGTCTCCTTTGGGCCTTAAAGCAGCTGAGAGATCTACCTCTAAAGATATGTGCAAGGAACTAACATCTGCAAGGACAGGAGAAATATACAAGATGAATAGATTATCTTCAGTTTCATTTATACTGCACATGCTAAAATTATATGCTTTGGGGATGGATATTTGAATGGTTGCCATCAAAATGTATGAGTGAAGCTTTGAGCCACCAAAATAAGGACCCATATATAGCAACATTTAAATGTACGTGGCTATGTCTCCCACATTTTGCTGCACATTAGAATCACCTGGGGAGCATTTGAAAATCTAAATGCCTGAATGTACCCCATACCTGGGTCTGGGGATCAGACTGTCTATAAGTGGGAGCCAGGCATAATATTTTAAAATATCCCTGGGTGATTCCAAAGTTCAGCAAGATTTAGGAACAAATGGCATATGGTATTGTAAGTGTAAGCAATTTGTAGCATATTAATTAAAGGACTCAACTAAACTTACAAAATACTTTCATTCACAGACTTCATGGATATTTACACTTAAAATGCTTCAACATTACGATAGCAAATTATTTCAAAAAGTAAAAAAGAAGCTGTCAGTGAAACTGGAAATTATTCTATAATCTAAAATATTGCCAGAATATTGCAATTCACTCCTTCTTAAAGGGACATCAGGAATGTTTATTTCCAGCTTCAAAATCCTTTTTATAAGTACAGAAGCAAAAGAAATACAGAAAGATGAAGGGAAGAAAGAATATAAACAAAGAAAAAGTAAAATGATTATTTACTGAGAATTGCAAATGCTCATTTTCTGGGTACACCACAAAGTTCCATTCTCTGTTCCTAGGACTTTGCGTAATTCACAGGGACGTGATGGTGGAGGGCTCGTGCTTTTAGTTTATCAAAATAAACCTGAGTGTTCCTTTTGCCAGCCTTCAGAGAAAACTGAGACTTTACTCATCTTTATGAAAAAAAAGAAAGAGAAAGAAAAGAAAACATGTCCTAGCCGTCAGCTTGCCTGCCCTCTGCACTGTTCTGTGGTTACAATGTCCCTCCTAATTGATCAGCCCATTTTCAACAGATTTCTGTGTTAGGAACATTCAAGGATTATGTCAGCAAGACTGCTGCTGCTTGCCTGCTAGAGAAAACAATTTACAATAACAAACACACACCAGACTTGGATGAATTACCCTCCCCACAACCTCTGGGTCTGTTGGGGTCATTCAGTTCCTCAAAAAGCCCTGTTTCTATAATTTCTTCCTGCCATGCTATGGGGACGGCACCTGTTGCAAATCTTTGGAAGAATTTCTTATCTTTGTCATCAAATTCCACCCCCCGAACCTCAGAGAAATCTTCAATTTCAGCGATGTCTTTGGCATAAACCACTGAAGGGTCTGGCACAAATGGGGGTTCAATTAGGCCGGCTTCCAGGCGAGCAAAGTTGATGGTATTAAAGAAAGGATGTTTTCTGGGATCATCAGATTTTTCTCTGTGAAGAAAGGAGATGATCAGCCTGAGACATAGTTAACAAACCAAAATAGGAAATGTTCTAACAATACAAAGTCTGCAGCATTCTTTTCTTGTAATACATGAGAAGAACAAAATTCACAGACTTGCACAGTTTTTTTGCTCTTGCTGTGCTGTGTTGACTATTTAGAATCAAATCTACCCAAAACTTCAGTGGTCTTCATCTTTTATTAATGAAGACATTGTAGTTGTTCCTACCTGGAGCCCTACAAGATGCTCAGAAAAGCTTTTGGCTTCTATGCAAAAAGACAAAAGAAAATAATCCTCTTCAGAGGTGACTGAAGGAGAATGGTTTTTAATTCATTTTAAAAGCCTTGTAGGCTCGGTGCTTGTAGCTCAGAGTCTAGGGCACTGGCCATATACACAGGGGCTGGTGGGTTCGAACCCAGCCCGGGCCTGCCAACCAATAATAACAACTACACCAAAAAAACAGCTGGGTGTTGTGGTGGGCACCTGTAGTCCCAGCTACTTGGGAGGCTAAAGCAAGAGAATCAATTAAGCCCAATAATTGGAGGTTGCTGTGAGCTGTGATGCCACAGCACTCTACCCAGGCCAACATAGTGAGACACTGCCTCAAAAAAAAAAAAAGCCATGTAAAATGCTGTCTCGACCTTGGCTTTGGAGGATGTCTACTACATTAACCCAATGCTATCTCATCTTGAACAAACTTTTAAAAAATACAGAGTTAGACTAAAAATGTTGGAAGCCTTTCTCTTTCACTGAACAGTTGTTTTTTGGGAGTGTGTTTATTTTTGAGACAAGGTGTCTGTGTCCGTGCTGTGCTGAGCGCAGTGATGTCCTCATAGCTCACAGCAACCTCAAACTCTGGACTCAAGCCATCCTCCTGCCTCAGCTTCCTGCATGGCTGGAATTACAGGCACGTGTTACCATGTTCAGCTAACTTTTCTGTTTTTTGTACAGATGAAGTCTCACTATGAGACTGGTGTCGCATTCCTGGCGTCCACAATCCTCCTGGTTTGGCCTCCAAAAGTGCTAGGATTATAGATGTTGGACACTGTGTCTGGCAAACAGCTGGTTTTTTATCTGGCTTTTCTCTAATGTTGTAAAGAGTCTTCTTCAAAATAGTCACAACAGCAGATGCTTTATTAAAAAGCCTTTGCGTAGTGAAGCAGATTCATGCAATGATCCAGTGCGTTAGTGTCATTTTCCTGAGGAAGTTTGTCAGAATTTCATTTCATAAATCCAGAGTGCGCTTATAGAATATTGCCCTAAAGTGCTAGTGGGTCCATAATGGGCTTTGTGTGAATGAAAAATAATTGTTTTAAAACATTTTAAGTTAGGGCAGCCCCTGTGGCTCACTGGGTAGGGTGTCAGCCCCATATACTGAGGGTGGCAAGTTCAAACCCGCCCCGGCCAAACTGCAACAATCACAACAAAAAATAGCCGGGCCTTGTGGCAGGCACCTGTAGTCCCAGCTACTCCGGAGCCTGAGGCAAGAGAATCACCTAAGCCCTGGAGTTGGAGGTTTCTGTGAGCTGTGTGATGCCACGGCACTCTACCCAGGGTGATAAAGTGAGACTCTGTCTCAAACAAAACAAAACAAAACAAAAAAGACATTTTAAGCTAAAAAAAAACATTTGAAGCTGTTGAGGCTTTGGGGTTTGCTTATCCTAACATAGACTATTCTGACCTTATTAATATAAGACTAGAATCTATGTCCATCAATACAGGAAAATTAGTTCCATATTTTCTTCCAAAGTATAGCATTCCATCTATTTTCAAAATACTCACTAGTTAGGTTGGTTATTTGCCATGCTTTGAAAGTTATTATGAGTGGATTTTGTCCGGCTACTTTTAAGAAAACAGGTCAAAAATTAAAAGCCTGCCTGCATGCTTGAACATTTAGAGCTAAAGCTCTTCTAAAGCTGTCTTCTGAAAACTCCAATGGCAATTACTTGGAAGGTTCAGAGTAATTCAGCTGCTTGTAGATGAGAGATAAGTTTGAAACCATAGTACTTTACAGTTGTAAACTTTATATTTGCATGTATGTTTTAGATTTTGAAAATTCAATCCAAGTAATTTCAGACATTCATGCTCATTGTTTAGTTAAAATATTATCAGATACTGCCATTAGAACAAATTAATCATTATTGTTAGCACCTACTGAGTAATTCCCAATATACATTACATCAACCTTTACATACATCCCACAATATCCCACTGTATTTGCTAGGGTGTTACAGAGAAATGTTGAACCCCAGGATGTTGAAGGGGTCCAAGTGCACCCCTGTGGAAAAGAATTATTTTGAGTTGAAAAGAATTATTTGAGAATCAACAAATTTATGGTATGAATCCTCCCACCTAGCTAAAAGCAGAGCTCAAAAGAACTCAGCTGTCTTCATAAATCCCTTCCTCAGGAGTTGGAGTTTTGAAAATAGGGAAGATAATATAACTGGAGATGGAGGGCGTCAGCATCACACAGAGATGTCGTCACAAAGCGATCACATCTCCTATCTCCCTTTGTCTTTCCTAAAAGTCATTCGTTTTTTCCATAAGTATCTTTTCTGTCCCTCCTCCCACCAGGAAATCATTTGTTTTCCCTTAAGTGCCCTTCTCCCCCTCCTTTTCCTCTTTTGCGATGGTATGTATGCCCCAAATTCTGTCTGCTGGTCACATTTCTCTGAAAACTCTTACCTATGTATGTGAATAAAAATCTGTCTTTTTCTTGCAAATCTGTCTTTTGTAAGTTTAATTTGCATCTCCCCAAGACTGAACATAAGAGGGAGAGAAAGTGTTTAATCCCTGATAATGTGTGGAGAGATAGTTTTTTTTTTTTTTTTTTTTTGGCCGGGGCTGGGTTCGAACTCACCACCTCCGGCATACAGGGCTCTGCCTACTCCTTTGAGCCACAGGCGCCACCTGAGAGAGAGTTTATTTTAAGAAATTGGCTCACCCAATTGCTGAGGCTTGGCAAAGTCTGCAGGGTAGCCCAGCTGGCGGAAAACCCAGAGAAGAGTTGCAGTTTGAACCCGACGGTGGTCTGCTGGCAGAATCCCCATTTCCTCTGGGGAGATTAATCTTTTTCTATTAATAAGGCCTTCAGCTGATTGGATGAAACTTACCCACATTATAGAGGGTAATATGCTTTACTCAAAGTTCACTGATTTAAATGTTAATCTCATCTAAAAACTACACTGAAGCAAAACAAACAAAAAATTACACAGAAGCATCTAGAATGATGTTTAACCAAATATCTGGGTACCGTGGCCTAGCCAAGTTGACACATAAAATTAACCATTACATCCATAACCCTCCCTCCCCCCATTTTATATATGAGGATATTGCGACTCAGAGAAAGTAATTTAATTGCTTGAGGTCAAATGATCAGTATATAGCAGAGCCGGGGCATGAATTTATGTCTGTGAATCTAAAGCTCTCAATTTTCTCCCTAACACTGTCTAGATAATAGAAGATCCTTTTTTTTTTTTTTTTTTTTTTTTTTTTTTTATAAAGCCTGTCACTCCGTCCCTCTGGGTAGAGTGCCATGGCGTCATCATAGTTCACAGTGACTTCCAACTCCTGAGCTCAAGTGATCCTTCTGCCTCAGCCTCCCAACTAGCTAAGACTATAGGCACCCACCAGGACACCTAGATAGTTTTTCAAAATTTTTTTTTCTTTTGAGACAGAGTCTCACTATGTTGACCTCAGTAGAGTGCTGTGGCATCACAGCTCACAGCAACCTCAAACTCTTGGGCTTAAGCGATTCTCTTGCCTCAGCCTCCCAAGTAGCTGGGACTACAGGCGCCCGCCACAATGCCTGGCTATTTTTTTGTTGCAGTTGTCATTGTTGTTTAGCAGGCCTGGGCTGGGTTTGAACCCGCCAGCCTGGGTGTATGCGGCTGGTGCAGTAACCACTGTGCTACAGGCACCAAGCCATTTATTTTAATCATTTTTAAACAGATAATGCATTCATATGCCTCAAAAATTCAAAAGATAATAGGGGTAGATGTTGAAAATCTTTAATTGCATCCCTGTCACCAGCCCCCAAATTCTTTTCATACTCTCCTTGAAATATTCTGTACAACAATTTGAATTAGATATTCTTCTTTTTCTCTCTTTTCTTTTCTTTTTTTCTTTCTTTCTTTTTTTTTTTTTTTTTTTTTTTTTCAGTTTCTGGCTGGGGCTGGGTTTGAACCTGCCACCTCTGGCATATGGGGCCAGCACCCCACTCCTTTGAGCCATTGGCGCCACCCTCTCTCTTTTCTTTTTTAATGCAAGCTGTTTTGCATCTCATTTTTTCACTTTAAAATATATGCTTGTGGGTGGCACCTGTGGGTCAGTGAGTAGCGCGCCAGCCCCATATACTGAGGGTGGTGGGTTCAAACCCAGCCCTGGCCAAACTGCAACAAAGAAAATAGCTGGGTATTGTGGTGGGCGCCTGTAGTCCCAGCTACTCCGGAGGCTGAGGCAAGAGAATCGCCTAAGCCCAAGAGCTGGAGGTTGCTGTGATGCCATGGCGCACTCTACTGAGGGTGACAAAGTGAGACTTTGTCTCTAAAAAAAAAAAATATATACATATATGTGTGTGTGTGTGTGTGTGTGTGTGTGTGTATATATGGATATATACACACGTGCGCATGCTTGTATATCTCAGAAATTGTTCTATATCAAGTGCTCATTGTGTTTGAAAATATCAGAAATACTTAACCATACACCATGCAAATAATAAAAGGAAGATAATAATATTTAATTCCAAGACTTTGCCACACATCTAAAATATTTTCAAAGTCACAGTGGACAATGCTGATATTAGCAGTCATCTGTGTTGTATGGTAGTTTACCTGCTCCCTAAGCGTTGCTCTGGTTTCTTAGCCAGGAAGAGTCTGCAAATATCTTTAGCGTCCTCTGTGAAGTTATCATGTTGGAATCTGACCTCCTCTTTCAGAGTTCTTTGTTTTAGATCCTCTTTACTGATTTTTTCCTTGTAATCTTTGAATGGTGTTCGTCCAGCAACCATTTCATAAATACTGCATCCCATCGCAAACCAGTCCACGGGATAGGAATAACTCATTTTTTCCATGAGGATTTCAGGAGCCATGTACCCATTGGTTCCAGCCTATAACATCCCAAATAAAAAAAAAAAGAAACAAGAAAAAAAAGAAACAAAAACACCAAGGTGAGTGCAGCAGACACTGCTGGTTGCCTTCTCAATACTCATTCTCCTTTTCTTTCCTGGTTCAGGGAACCCTAATTTGTTTGGGGTAGCAACGTGTCTATCCTATTCTTTCTCTGCTTTCCCAGCAGCCTCTGGTGTAGTCAGGGGAGGCAATGTGATCCCTTCTGGCCAATGAGACAAAGAATAGTTAAAGTCTTTATTAAAGGGACATGTGGCTGCTCTTGAAGTGGGAAAATCACTTAGCCTCTCCCAGTCTCCTCACCTCTGTTTAAGATGAAAAGTTCAAGTTGATATCTCTAACATCTCCTAAGCTCTGCCTCTTTTTGTAATTCATAGATAATATGTTTGTTTTTCTTTGAGACAAAGTCTTAGTCTGTTGTCCTCAGTAGAGTGTCATGGTGTCATAGCTCACAGCAACCTCAATCTCTTGGGCTCAAGAGATCCTCTTGCCTCAGCCTCCCAAGTAGCTGAGACTACAGGCATGTGCCCCCATGCCTGGCTAGCTTTTCCATTTTTAGTAGAGATGGGGTCTTGCTCTTATTCAAGCTGGTCTCGAGCTCCTGAACTCAAATGATTCACCTGCCTCAGCCTCCCAGAGTGCTACAGGCGTGAGCCACTTTGTCCAGCCAATAATATAACTTTTTAAAAGTTATATTTTTAAAAGTTGAACACTTTATTACTAATATTTGACACTCACATAATTTGATTTAGTTTATGATGCTTCTTACTCTATTTGACATGTAATGATATTAATATCATACATCTCTGCTTGTCAGGCTCTGCAGTGAATAATTAACATTGTCCTTTTAATCAGGAAAATTTCACACATGAAATCTCATTTAACATGCATGACTACATATTGTAGGTGCACTTCTACTGACTATATATGCCCAATGATCATTGGGTTAAACATGTATTTGCTTGTACATCTATATTTGTGGTAGTATACTTGTGATGTAAATGGTAAAACACACATCAAATTTACCATCTTAACCATTTCTTAGTGTAAGTTCAGTAGTGTGAAGTACATTCACACTGTTGTACAATCCATCTCACCAAACTGAAATTCTGTGCTCGTTAAACAACATCTTCCCATTTTCCTTCCCCCAACCCTTGACAACCACCATCCTACTTTCTGTCTCAATATTTGACTACTTTAGGTGCCTCACACAAGTAGAATTATGCAGTATCTGTCTTTTTATGACTACATGCAATTTTGATGCACTCATCTATTCAACAGATTATTTAATGAACACCTAAAACATACCTTGTAATCATAAAGCATATATGTACATTAGAAAATATTTCACAAAAACTATATGGCTGCTCTTGGTTAAGACGATGAATAAACTCTACAGCAATTAAAAATACAAATAATGAACACCCTAAAATGACCATAGCTTCTATTGTCACATAAAGAATGATAATTTAAATTATTGACAGACTGGAAAACAGATAAATGTGCTCAGAAAATTGATTCAGCCTTTTAGGAGAACAATATGACAGAGAATAATGGAGAATAAAAGGTATTAAATGCTTTATATCTTTCAATCAGATTATTTAATTTATGAGTATGTGCACATAAGAAATGACTCAGAAAAAAAGAAAAAGAAATCTATATTGAGATATTTGTAATTCCATTGTTCATAATGGTCCCAAGCTAGAAATACCCAAAGGCCCATCAATAAAGACAACAGATCAGAGTTTATTCTTAATTCCAAGAAATTTATATACGTAATGCTTGTCACACACTGATTACAACTATGTGTTTCAGTGTATCAAAACACATTGGAGGGCCTGGGATTAAAGATGGCGGCTGAGTAACAGCTTCCCTGCAACTGGGCACGGGGAATCTGGGGAGACAAGACTCCAGACATCTCTGGCCAGTGGGATCTGCCTATGATTATCCCTTTGAGGATACAGGGAGCCAGCAAGGGACTTCTGGACCCCAGGAGGAGGACAAAAACAGTGGAAAACTGGCAAGTGGCTGCATGTGTTCGATCGACCTAATCACGCCGGCAACCATCTGAGATCATGCAAAACAAGATCAAAACACTCCAAGAAGATCTAGAAAAGAGAAGAAAAGAAACTTTAGAAAATCCCCTGTGGACGGGCCTACATGGTTTTTTACCCTACCTTCTTCCCCTGCTACCCTTATTTACCCTTCACCTTTGGGCCCTG
>CAUYPK010112853.1:0-24856 GCA_963574355.1 Loris lydekkerianus
TATACCACAAGACTATGAGGAAAGGACCAAGGAAGGGGAAGGGAGGGGGGAGGTTTAGGTGGAGGGAGGGTGATGGGTTGGGCCACATCTATGGTGCATATTTTTATCTATAATAAAAATAAATAAATAAATAAATAAATATTGTAATATTTGCAAAAGCCCTAATATACAAAAAATGCTTAGTGCTAACCATTACCTGTGATTACTTTTCCATACCATACTCTGTACAGATTATTTTTATATACATGCGCACACATATGTGTATAACTAATTCATAACTGGTATAACTGTATTCACGATGTGACTTTTTGTATTAGGGTCATCAATAATATATAAAAAAATTTCTAACATAGACTGCATTGACTTCGTCCTAAGTGAAGTCAGGCACACTGTTATAAAACCATCACTACTATTTGATGGTTGCTTTTTGTGTGCCACACATTGTGCCAGGATATTAGCTCATTTATTCTTCACCTTGACCCTGTGAGGTCTGTACTAGTATCAGCCTCATTTTATAGACGAAGCAGTAGATGAATAGAGATTAAGTTGCTCAAAGTCACATGGTATTAAATGAGGAGCCATAGCTCCCTATTTAGAAGGTCTTTATTTTTTATTTTTTAATTTTTTTGAGACAGAGTCTCAAGCTGTTACCCTGGGTAGAGTGCCATAGTATCATAGCTCACAGCAATCTCCAACTTGGGCTCAAGCGGTCCTCTTGCCTCAAGTTTTCTAGTTTTAGTAGAGACAGGGTGTCACTTTGGCTGACACCTGAGGCTCTAAGGCTTGGTCTGAACTCCTGAGCTCCAGTAATCCACCCGCCTCTGCCTCTCAGAGTGCTGGGATTGCAGACGTGAGCCGCCGCGCCTGGCCATCTTGGAGATTTTTGAAGAGTTCTTACTTATGCTTCCTTCCCAGTTCTCTTATTGAGTACTTGGAAGTTTTTTTACAACTAGGTGAAAGGAACCTGATGAAATATTAAGATGCCACGAATAGATATATAGTGAAACCTTGCATTTAAACCAAGTCTCTCTGAGCTTGTTACTTCAAACGTTGTTTTATATTCTACTAGCCGGTATCTCCCAGCTCATGAACCACATACCAATCTAGGAATCTGCTCTAAGCAGGTAGTGGAAGCTCTTCATGCTACAGACCATCCTGTATGTTGTGTAGGAAGCTCTCTTCAGGCTACAGACCATCCTTCATGGTGTATGTCGTGTAGGACCTTCTCATTTTTTCCCTAGAATCTGAGTCTGTGTGGTAATGAATAAGGCGAACTTTTATGGTTTTGCCAGGGGTCAGGGGCTTATACCGTAGTTAACCTGCTTGGTTCTGTGTGTGTGTGTTCCTGTCTCTCCTACAGGATTACTGAATGGATAGGAGAGGAACGGGAAGAGCATAACAGAGCCCAGTGACTTATTTCACAGAGTGAGGCTTGGGTTTGGAGAAACCTTTCTTCTTTGTTTTGGTTCTCCTTAACTCAGCAGCAATCCTTTTCTAGTCAAGCTTAATAAGACTCGGAACTTAGAATGGGCTTACTAAATGTATGGTGAATGATATAAATTAATGGGATAAAATGAATGTTCCCTTTAGCTGGGAGCTTTCTTCTGTTATCACAGTCAAACAGATGTTGGGTGGAGCGTGAGGGAGGGACAATAAGCTGTCACACATAAATGTGTCTTGGACATTTTTAGGATTAATAGAAAAGATAGGCTCTTTTACAGACTGGAAAAGGAGGGAGTTCCAATTTTAGTGCTTTATTTCCTGGAGAATGTGAGACCAGAAGGTGTCATAATTTCTGTCATGACTGGCTACGTGTAGTTACTAATTTCATTAATCGCATTCTCTCCTGCTGCTATTCCTTTTTTTTTTTTCCCACTGTCTTTATTCACCAAATCGTTTGCCCTCGTCGTTTCCCACCACTCCCTGATGTAGATATTGGGCAAGGAGGCTCACTGCATGTGCCCATGGGGGTATGATGTAGGGGGAAGGAGCGCAGCAGATGTTGACAGTAGACTTTTAGACAGAATTCCCGCAGTCTCTTGGTCTTCATGTGATTTCCCTTTTCTTAAAGTGTCATAAAGCAGTATGGGAGAAATAAGTTAATGTTGTTAAGGGAACTTTATATAAACTTCTTTCTGAGCGAGAATTTTCAGGGGTACAGTCTTTCTTTTGTTAGATAAGTTTCTTTAGAATGTGGTTTTTAAAAATTAACCTGGGTCTCTATTCCTTTTCATTACAGTGGCTGCCGAATGTATGACTTAGCTGCATTTGGAAATGGAGGGAAACAGCCTCTTTTCAACCTAACCACTGTAATGGAATGTTGGAGAGGCAAATTCTTTTGTAGGGTATCAACAGATTCTGAGGAGTTCTTGGTATTGAAGGATCCCTTTTCATTCTTAAGAGCATCTGCAGTTTTTTTGAAAGCTAAAACTGTTTGTGGTAATCCGCTGGGTGTCCTCCCTTTTGACTTCTCATTGGTGTCTACTAGATAGCTGGGGATTGCTTATTTCGCTAGTGTCTATTAATCTGCCTGTCGGGAACCTGTTTTAGTGTTGTTGAAAGACACCTTTTAATTTCGAATATTTGGGGCTTTTTGCCTCTTTTACCCTGCCAGGACCTCCCTAGTTTCCCTTGAGGGGGAAAGAGCCACACTACTGTACACTGATATTTGCAGCAATGTTAGTAGGGGAAATGCATTTCAGGACAGTATTTAGGTTTTATTTGTTGTTTCCAGTAGTAAAGTAACTTGTTTTTAAAAAATAAAACCCTTTGTCAGCTAACATTCTTTATTGTTTGAGAATCTTGTTCTGTGGCAGTCCTTTCTTAGATGCTGGGGATTCCAAGATAAGTAACACATGGTTCTCTTTCCTGGGAGACCTTACGGTTTTTCTATGTGGTAGAAGGGGGGGCGGGGAGGATGAGGAAATGATCTCATACCCATATTTTAATGTTTTTGCCTCACCTCAGATTTTTTGAAGTGTGGAAAGTGAGGATTATTCTTTAGTGTGCCAGGTTTATGATCATGTGGGGCCAGTGCTGATAAGAAAAAGAATAAAAACTAAGGAATTCAGCTGATGTAGGAGCATGTACTTGTAGTTGCAGCTACTCAGGAGGCTGAGGTGGGAGGATTGATTGAGCCCCGGAGTTTGAGGCTGTTATGTGTGTGACCACACCTGTGTGTAAATAGCCACTGCACTTCGGCTAGGCCACATAGTGAGCCCCTGGCTGTAAAAAAGGGGGGGGGGGAGGGGGATTTTGACATAGTTTTAAAAATCTGTATTAAATGTAACTAAGTTTGATGGAGTTAGACATTGTGTGCATTCTGCCCATTAAATTCCTGAGGGTGTGCCTGCCTAAATTTATCTCGAGAGATACTCAGTGGTTTTAGTACTTTTGCTGTGATCATGCACCTTGTCTGCAGCTAAACAGCAATAGCTTTCCTAACAGTGTGAGGCAATACTAAAGGAGTTACGAACACGACACTCCAAAGTAAACCACTCTGGCACATTGACTATTTTCACTATTTCCTCCTTCTTAAAAGTCCTCCCTATATCAGAAAGCAAGTATCATCCTTATCAAGGCTGGGCCGTTGAGCCTGAGGACAAACTTTATTAAACTAACCTTTGTCTTCCTAGTCACTTTTCTACTTAAGCAACCAACTTACTTGAAGCCCCTTTGCTTTGTATTTTCACAATTTCCTGCTCTTTGTGTAATTCAGTATATAAATATTCAATTCTGAGTGTTTGTGGCTTCATTTCTTTATGAAGGAAGGTTCCTGTGCCCCATAAAATTTGTGTTAAATAAATTTGTACACTTTTCTCCCATGGATCTGCCTTACGTCAGTTTAATTCTCAGGCCCAGCTGAAAATTCCAAGAGGTCAGTGGTAAAATTTTTGCCTCCCCTAATGATGACATTCCAAGATAATTCATATAGTTAATTTTAAAGTCCTTTAATTAAATACCTATAAAGCAGTATTACATGTAATAACTACTATCACCCTCTTTTGAGTGGTATTTATATATTTTTAAAGAAAATAATTTCTTCTCCTTGCCATTTTTTTTCTGAGTTTGAATTCTAGCTTTTTAGTTTGATACTTAAAAATATATTCAACATAGTTCTGATTGAACAGTTTATCAGGGAAGGAGTGAGGAATCAGGCGTTCCGCAGTGACTGAAGGATTGTGCCAAGTGACTGATGCATCTCAGAAGAAAAACATGAGAATTTTTATAAGCTAAAGTTCTGGTCCTTTTCTGATAACGTTGAACCAGAGCCATTTCATAGTTACAGATTTGCGTTTAAATCTTATACTTTGAGATAAAATGCTTCCAAAGGGAAAGGAGAAAAGTATTAGTTGAAATTAAATACAAAAGCTGCGGCATGCGTGTGTGTGCCTACACATGCGTGTGTGCATACCCCACTCCATTAAAATTGTTGCCTCTTGGGAATAAAATGAAAATAGAAATGTCACTTGCTCATGGTTTATTCATGAGCTGATTATCCATTTTATGGATCATCCAGTCCTTTTATTTTTCTGTATTCTTCCCCTCTCCCAGTTTCCCTCCATCAGTCACCAGTTTCTTTTTCTATATATTTTTTCTTATTATCAACTCTATTAGCAGGTGGGACATGCCTGGGACACTCAGTTTTAATTAGCCAACTTTGTACCCTGGTAGCAATTATCAAACTAAGGGGCAAAATTAGTTGGAAGTTATCTTTCTGATTTAGTTGTTTGTGTCATTTCTGTTTGCCATGATTATGGATAATGAAAGTTGATTTTTAATAATAAAATTTAAAAACATATTTGAAACAAAGTAGGCATGATCATGAGTTTTTCATAACATTTCAGAAAAAGTCTCAACTCAAATATTACTTTCCTCAGGAGGGCTTTCCTGATACACTCCTTCCAAATAACGGTAGCCCCAGTTATTTTTATCCTCTTACCCTACTTTGTATGAACTCATAGCACTTACTACTCTTTTACTGGTCCACGTACCTGTATATTATCTCTTTGTCTTTTAGTTTAGAATGTGAGTACTGTGGTGTGTAATGGACCTTTTTCACTTAGTGTAGTGCCTGCCACAGAATAGATACAAAATATTTGTAAATAATCCGTGGGCAAGGGAAAAGGTTTTATAGAAATGGGAAATTAATACTTAAAGATGATAACTTTACCAGTGACTAGTAGGGGTAGGAATAAGTAGTACCTTGCATCTTATAATACACCATGATTTACATAATTAAGAATTTCCAACTACCTAAATTTATTAATCTCTTAATAAACCAGAAATTGAGTGTTTTGTGATTGTGTATATTTTACCATTTTAGTTTTTGGATTTCTAGTTCAGTAATAAAAAATTTGATCTATTTTATAAATGTTGTTCTAAAGCATGTTGTAGAAATACTACTTTGCTATGTTTGAAGAATTCTGTGCCTAGGTTTATTGAAAATATTACATTTTGTCCTATATGTAAATATTTAACTCAGTAGTCTATTGGAAAAAAAAAAACAAACTTACATTTGTTTGTAGAAATTTAGAGACTTTGGATTCATGGTAAGGGTAAACATTTTAGAAGAGTTTTGTTTCTAGACTTCACATTATTTTCAAGGAAGCATTTGCAGGTAACTATTTATAATCCTTACCAATCCAGAAAAATAAGATTAGACATATACATTATGCACAATTTTCTAGAAATACTTTGAAAATCTAGAAGCAAACATTTCTAGGTGTTTGATACTTAGATTATACAACAGAATGTCAAATATACAAAGAATTGATAACATCAGTTTTTCTTAATTCAACTTTTCATTATTTTTGTATATGGAAACTGTTGCCAACCAGATCTTTGCTGATTTCCTAAGTAATTTCTACTGATATCTCTTATTGGAAACTTATGAATATATTATGCTGTTTTTTCAAAATTTTACTAGTATCTAAATGCTGAATACTTTTAATAGTAGAAAGCTGCTTTTTTGAATAAAACATTTTGTAGGAACCTAAGTAGTTACAACTTATGTGATATAGTAAATTAAAATTTTCTAACCATTAGAGCTATTAAAAACTATTTTCCTTTTACTTTTTTAACAGATTTATTTTATTTTTAAACATATGAAAATATACAAATTATAAGCATAAAAGTAAATTAAAGAAGATAAAAAAAATAAAAACTATTTCCAATTTTAGGATTTTCCCTTACCCATGCAGGATCCCAGTGGATGCCTGAAACTGCAGAATACACTGAACCTGATTTCTGTCAACCAGGATGTGTGTCTGTTTATGTTTTCTATCCACAAATTTAATGCCTTTTCCATCTCACATAAGCAATTGTCATTCACTGTGGCCATCAATTTTGGAGTTTGAGGTGTGAGAACAAAACTAGTACACATGTTTTTCTTTTTTCACAATTTCACAGAAGATTCATTTCTTACTATAGAACTTAGCAAATATGGTTTTTTTTCTTAAGTTGAGAACTGTAACCTAAAATTTTACTTACAGGAAGCACTGTGGCTTCTCTGGGGTATTTGTGAATTGCCAGCCTCATTACTGTTATGCTTTGGGGTTATTATTAAGTAAAACAAAGATTACTTGAAAACAAGCAGTAACAGCTGATCTGATCACCAAGACAGTTGCTAAGTTGACTAAAGGCAAGTAGCTTCCATGGTGTGGATACAGCGGACAAAGGGATAATTCACACCCTGAGAGGGGTGTGGTGGTGGCACGAAACTTCATCATGGTCATCAAGACACTCAGTGGCTTGCAGTTGAAACCTTTATGAATTGTCTATTTCTGGAATTTTTCCATTTAATATTTTCAGACTATGGTTAACACAGGCAGCTGAAAGTGTGGGAACGAAAACCATGGGTAAGGGAGTGGGGACTAATGTATTCAAACTTTAAAATTAGAAATGTAGTTCCTGCTAATAGTTGCTCCTTACTTAAAGCTACATGTGACATTTCAAGCAAATTTTGACAATTTTTTAAATATTGAAAAGATTCTTATATTTTTCTGTGGCCTAACTCTACTATACTACCTATCAATCACATTTAAAAATTTAGAAACTAGTTCACCTGAGTAAGAGAAAGCTAAAGGGCAACTAGGTGTCTATATATGAAAAACTATCTTGAATTTATATAAAAAAGTTAAATTCAAGTTTAACTTTTAGTTTTGAACTTTGCTACTCAAAGTGTGATTTGAAGGCCAATAGCATAGGATTCACTTAAAAGTTTGTGAAAAATGCAAGAAGTCAGGTCCTATCAGACCTACTAACTAAAACAGGATTGTGTTCTAACAAGATTAGATTTTTATGCACATTAATGCATCTAATAATAGTAGAAATTCTGTTAAGTCTTGGTGGAAGTAAGCATGCTGGTGTATACATGAGTCCTAAGAACAGTCTTTTATTTATTTATCTCTTTGTGAATGACACAGATTGACAAAATAGAGCTGAGCATTGGGAAATCCCAGGTAGGATCTTTATGGTATGTGCTGATTTTATTCATGAAATCATTGGAAAGTGATACTGGGTTGAATATATTCTACGTACAATCAGTGGAAATTTTGAAGAGTTAAGTATTGGCCATGATGAGTTTTGGTTTTCATTATTGGAAAATGTGTATGGTTAATTGGGACAGTTATCTAGATTTAAGAATTATATCATTAAATGTCAAATTACTACCTTAAATATTAGTGCAAACAGTCTTTTTTTCCTCTTGATTGGGTGGCATCACTAATGAATTAATACTTCAGGAAATAAGAAAACTGCTGCCTTTGCTTAGTCATATCATCAAAGCTACTAAAAGGGGGAATGAACTGATCAGTGCCTAAGTGACTATGAGAACAGGAGAAATCTGTTCAATGTAGACGAGTTACTGACTAACAAAACTTCTAAATTATTATATTACTTCTTCTAAACAGAGTTTTGTGTTCTTGACAAGACTAACTCCTATAATAGTCTTTTAATATGGAATAAAACCATGGATCATGTATAAAAGAAATAGGGCTTTGACCCTGTGACAGTGCCAGTAACAGGTGAGCATATGTTTTCCAACTATTACTGTAATTCTCTATGATTTTTTTTTTTTTTTTTTTTAAGTTTACTGATACTATATAGCATTAGGAAATGTACAGCAGGGAAGCAGGAAATAATTGACTGTTAGGGCCAGGTGCGATGGCTCACACCTGTAATCCTAGCTCTCTGGGAGGCCAAGGTATGTAGAATGCTTGAGCTCACAGGTTCGAGACCAGCCTGAACAAGAACGAGACTTCATCTCTAAAAAAATAGCCTGGTGTTGTGGTGGGTGCCTGTAGTCCCAGCTACTTAGGAGGCTACAGCAAAGGATCACTTGAGTCCAAGAGTTTGAGTTTGCTGTGAACTATGACTCCATAGCACTTCTACCAAGGGCATCAAAGTGAGACTGTCTCAAAAAAAAAAAAAACAAAAAAAAAACCCAATTGACTGGTTTATTCTTCTTTCATTGAAATTAGGATAGTTATAATTAGTACTTTCTTACTATTATCTGTTCCACGAAGTTACTGTCATGGGTCAGTAAAGTTGACAAGGATTACAGAGATGATCTCATCTCTGGACTAAGCCTTGAGCCCTTTTCAACAGTAGATATCTATTTAGAAAGGATTGTAGATAAAAATCTTGAATATTTCCTAACACATTTGTTTGAGTGAGTGAAAATTTTAAGTTATTTTGAATCGAAATCCCTTATATTCATTTCGAACCCATTTATACCTGTATATAACAATTTATAAAGTAACTACTTTCATCTATTCCCTCTTGATCAGTTTAAATAATTAGTTTCTTCATTGGTTCTATCTTTTGATCACTTGGGACAGAGAACCTGTCTCTTTGAGTGTTTGAGGTGCTCTTAAAATGTAGAGACCACACTGGGACAAGATCACCTGTTGTCTTTCTGTCTCATTTGGGACCATGTAAATTAATTGAAAAAGAAGTGGTTTTTTTTTTTTTTAATGTTTTATTAGGAATAATTCTAAATCAGTTATGAAGAAAACTTCTCCATTGAATTCAATGAGTATTCCAAAAACTCTTACTGAAAAGATGTTTACTAATAAACAATAAAACATCAGCAGAGCTAACATATTCTGGGCAAAGAGTTCAGGCTGATACCAAAAGCAACAAGCAACATAAGAAATATATAATAAAAAGGAAGGCAATTGGCTTAATATTAAAATCTATCTCAATATGAATTCTTTGTGACCAGCACAGAATTAATTAGATATCAAATCTAAACCACACAAAGGTAAGCTTGGCTGATGGAGGCCAGGAGCCTCAGTGCAAGGGAGCTGGAGTGTCTTGGAGCATTTGCCTGGCTGGTGTAAGCAGTGTTAGGAAATCTTTTTGGTAAGGGAGAAAAATAAATACAAATGTAACGCTACCTTTTAAAATCTCCAGATTGCCCTGGAATGATAATGGTATCAGTAAAGTAGCAAGGGGATAATTTTAAAACAATTTGTTGGTTGGCGCCTGTGGTTCAAAGGAGTAGGGCGTCAGCCCCATATCCCAGAGGTGATGGGTTCAAACCCATTCCCAGCCAAAAACTGCAGGAAAAAAACAAAAAAACAAAAACATAATTTGTTGTGACCTCAGAAAACATTCAATATGGATTTATTTAAAGATTTCACAATAGCTATGTCCAGGCATTTAGGCTTAAGGGAAGTAGAATTAAAAGAGAAAAGAGAATTTCTTTAAAACCAAGCATATTGCTAAAATAGAAGCCTTATACTTACTTGGTAAATAATAATTGCCACAACATAATTTTAAACACTGTAGTATTTTGCCCAGATCAGTCCCAGATACTGTTTAATACCCAAGGGGCAAACTATCTTTGTGGTAACAAGCCTAGACCAGTTCTGTCAAACACGTGCTTGGTTAGATTTCTAGTTTTATTCAACATTTTAAAAGCTCCTTTGACAGCTAGTCAGGTTCCTCACACAGAGCAGTTCCTGTGTAGCACAAGTGGCTTTAACTTACCCTGTTTTATTACAAAGAGACTGAGGATCTAATTTGTGTGTGGTTTCACTGATGATCCTGGCGTTCGGCAAATCGTGTTTGTTTGCAGAAAGCAGCAGCACTGTGTCTTTCAGCTCATCTTCCTGAAGCCTTTTCTGCAGCTCTTCTGCTCCTTCCTGAATTCTTTCATGATCCTTGACACCTACCATGAAAACAAGGACCTGGGTATTCTGGAGGTAATGCCCCCAGAGAGGCCTATTTAACTTATCACTGACACGAAACACATGTTCTTATATTTTGCAGTGGTAGAAATGGTGGTGACTCTCCCCGAGTTCAGCTTGTGCAGAATAGTTGTCTCGCCCACAGCATCCAATCCAGCCATAAAAAGGCAGGTGCCTCCAGTTTTTGCCAAAGAGGCATGAGAAGAGAGTGGCATTGCGAGGCCCTGGGCAGCAGTGGCATTTGTGACGGGCAGAAGCAGAAGGGGTCTGGGGTATCTGAGGCCTTCCTCTTCCATGATCCTGGCAAATGGGCAGCTGGCAGGAAGCTCAGAGTCTGGCCTTCATGATCCTGCTGTGCCACTGAGCCCAGCTGCCCAGCCCCTCCAGTGGGGACAGAATTACTCCCCTGCTGCCCCTGTGCTTCCCAAACATTTCATATTAAATGCTGAAATTAGTTTATCATATTGGGTATTGTTTATCATATTGTTCAAAAAAGGATAATTTTCTCTCTCTACTCATGATTTTTGAAGAGTTAGGTTTTCTGGACACTTGGCAATCTGGCATAGTCTGTGGGAATTTGCCCAAGAAAATGTTAGAGCACATAAATATATACTTTTTTAAATGTACTAAATAATATTGACTAATAACATCACAATTTTGCAGTAGTGAATATTAGTGCTATTTTAAAATGTCTGTAATAGCTGTAACATGATATGGAAGCATCTTCAATTTCTGTTGCTGACAATAAAATTTTTTTCTAGATTTATAATTGAAGGAAATGCAAAATAGGGATTAGCAAAAGTAAAAATGTATTATAATAACATTAGGGAAAGTAAATAGAAGTACTTCTGATAGACATTAACTATAAAAATAAAATTTATTTTTCCATCCAAATTTATAGACCCATTAGAGTTTAGGTACTGTAGGGTAACATCCCTTTGTGTGGCAACCTCACTGAACTTTCTTATTCTGATATTAAACATTTATTTTCAGGTGTATATTTATGTCGTCTAAAAATAATAATTTTTTTTTCTTTCCAATCTTTACCTGTTTTATCTTTTGGCCAGGACTTCCTCAAGTGTATTTAAGAGTTAGGATGCTAGTAGGTTCTGATTTAAAGAGACTGCCTATTATCCATTAAGTATAATGGTCATGTACATTTTTTGTTGTACATTTATTCTTTGCTATCCAATATTACTTGGGGCTTGAAATAAAAATAGTGATTTGGTATAGAAAGATTTGCAATTAATTGGTTATCATGAATTTTGAATAGTGAGTTGTGAGAACTGAGATAGTGAAGTAAATTGAAAACTAAAAATATATTAGAATTTAATTTGCTACTGAGCTCCACTAGCTGCTAGTCATCTAGGTTCAGATAGAACATTATTCATACATAGCTTTTATCAATGTAAGGAAATTCTCTTCCATATAATTTAAGTCTTTTTTCAATTGTAAATAAACTTTATCACATGCTTTTCCTATATGAATTGGGGTAATCATGGATGATGGAACTGTGTTTGCTTTCCAGAACACCTCATGATGATTATGTTTTAATAAAGTATTAGATTCAGTTAGCTAATATTTTATTTGCTAATCTAACTCCTAAGTAAAATGGGCCCATATTTTCTTTCCCTACGTTTCCTAGTTTGGGAGTCAAGGTTCCTTTAGCTTCTGATGAACTGGGCAGTTTAGCAGTCTTCCAATTTGATACAGCAACTTTCATTAGGAAGCCATTATTGTTTCTTAAAAGTTTATTAAAACTTTCTTGTAAAACAGTATGGACCTTGGGTTTTTTGAGAGGGATCCATTGAGTACCATTCCAGATTATTTCATGATTTTTGGTTTATTCAACATCTCTGTTTCTTCTTTTGATAATTTTGGTATGTTATATTTTTCTGGGATTTTTTTTTTCCCATTTTATGTAGATTTCTAAATTAGGCTATATTTGGGACAGTTTAAAAATTCTGTTTAACAGTTTATAGTTTCTCTTTTCATTTTGTGTTTTTCTTCCCCACACAACAGCCCTTGGGAAAGGTTTGTAGATAACTGTTGATAGTCTTCAGGAAAGCAATCTTTGTTGCTCCTTCCTATTGCATTTTTGTTTAGAATTTTGTTGATTTATGCCGTTTATTATTTTCTTGTTGCTTATTCTTTTTGTTCTTGTTAATGTTGTTTTGGTTCTTAGTTGTTAAGGGTGTTCTTTTTTCCCCCTTGTTTTTAGTTTAATTGAGTTTAGTTTGTAACATAATAATGAGTAAAATGTTTCATAACCTTTATGTATTGTATATTTACGTCATCTTCCTAATTTTGTTTTTTTTTAATACTTTCTCCTAATGTTTTCAGGTGGGGTCTTTGTGGCACAAACTTTTTGTGTGGCCTTGTATACCTGAGGAATTTCTATTCTGCCCTCGTTTTTGAGTAATAATTTGGCTTGATAAAAAATTCTACATAAAATTGTAAATAATTCTAAATAAAATAATTCTATCTTAAAAATTCTAAGTAATAAAAAATTATTTCACTTTAATGCTTATACTCTTGTTTCAAAGTTTACCTGCTTTCTCTTTGGAAGCTTTAGAAATTCTTGTTCTTTTTTGCTGTAAAATTTAATCATAATATGTCTGGGTATAGATTTTTTTCTTTCTATGTTCTATTAGTCCTTCTGTTCTGAGATCTTTCATCTTTTCTTAGTTACGGAACATTTATTTTCATTACTTTTTCAAAGATATTCTTTGTCTCTTTACCCCCCTCTTCTCACCATTTTTTCTGATGTTTCTGTTACCTCAATATTCATCTAGATACTCATGTATCTACCTCTAGCCCTGGACATTTCTTTTCTTTTCCTTTTTCTTTTTTTTTTTTTTTTTAATGAGGTCTTGCTCTGTCACCCAGGCTAGAGTACAGTGACCTCATCATAGCTTACAGAAGTCTTGAGCTCCTGGGCTCAGCCTCTAGAGTAGCTGGGACAGTAGGCATGGACCACTGTGCCTGGCTAAGTTTTCTACTTTTTAAAAAGACAGGTCTCAAATTCCCGGCCTTGGGTGATCTTCCCACCTTGGCCTCCCAAAGTGCTAGAATCACAGGCATGTGCCACTGTGCCTGGCTGTCTTTCTTGTTATATCTTATTTTTTTTTGTATTGCCTAGTAGGAAAGATCTCCAATCCAATTTTCTAAATAATTTATGCTTCAACAGTATCCATCCTGTGATTTATCTCGTCTGTTGCATTTTTTATTACATCTGTTTTTATATCAACATTTAAAGTTATTTTTAATAATTTCTTATTCATATTTTACATTATTGATATCTGCCTCAGCTATATCATGTTTATTTTAAATTATTGGTATGTCTAGTGCAATATTTCTGCTTCAGCAGATACATAAAACTCCTCTATAAGATGAAAAGGGAGTACAGAGTTTTCAATTATGTAAAGTGCAAGACTGTGTGATGCTAATATTGATAAAGTGACTAGAGCAAACTTGTTCCGCTCCCAGGCAGGACGCCTGGGGTCTGGGCTGAGAGCCAGATGGGCACAGGTGTTGCTGTGGTTTGGTGTCGCCTCGTGGCCTTTGACACTGTGGCTTTGCTTCCCTGGGCATAATATATATTGTCCAGGTTTCTCTAGCAAGCTCCTCTGGAAGCAGTTAATTCCAAGAATTTCTTGGTCTCCTCTCCCTCTGTGGCCCTGACTGGTCTGTGAGAAGTCTGGGCATTGTTGGAACCCACTCCTCCCTTCGTGCTTCTAAACACGCTGTTGCCAACACGGCTGTGCCCTTCCACTCTCTCCTTACTCCTAACCAGAAGGGGAAGCCTTCTGTGTTTAGATGCTTGTATTGCTCTAAAAGGTGTGTATGGTCTTCATAGTTGATTTCTAGATCGAATCTTATTCCCAGGACACAGCTCTTCTCTCAGGTAACGTGAACTGGGATGGGCCAAAGGGTAGCCTGCTGTCAACTGTTCTTAATCTGGCGGGGACTCGGGCGCCTCTGATGCCCCTGGGTCTCTCCCTGCCTCTTCCCTACCTCTGGTTTTCACCTTTTCCAGACTCCGTAAGCTGCCCCATATTCTCCTGCTAACATTAACAGTGGCCTTCTGCTGTCCAGTTACTGTGGCACGGTGAAGGTGTGCACCTTGTTTACACTCGGAGGAGAGGCGGGGGTGTATGGAAATGTTTTCCAACAACAACCTGTTCCTTCCGAAACTAGGCTGCAGCACCCTACTCTACCTTCCACTGTTTTCATTTTTAAAGAGTCTTTTAACTATTACCCTCATGAAGTTACAATTTCTTTAGGATTGATTTTTGTGGAAGAAGCCAATAGTGGACAGAGCTTACCATCTTAATAGGAAGAAGAAAACATATTACCTTATAGACAACTCCAAAGCAAGGTTTTTTTGTTTGTTTGTTTTTTAAGCTTTATTTATTTATTTGTAGTTTTTGGCCAGGGCTGGGTATGAACCTGCCACCTCCAGCATGTGGGGCCGGTGCCCTACTCCTTTGAGCCACAGGTGCCGCCCTCCAAAGCAAGTTTTATCTTAGCCTAGGTTTAAAAACCGTTAGTCCCAAATAGGCAAATTTTAAAATAGTGTTTTATTGCATGACTCTCTGGCATTTAAATTTTTATTTGACTAGGTATTGAAAAAGTTTCCCTTTAGGTGCTGTCTGTATACTCGTATTTTGCTTTGGGGATGCCTTTTGCCTTTTGTTTTGCTTGTGTTTTGTTATGTCTCATGTTGTCACATTTTACAGAACAAAAAATTAAACATGTTTTAGATGTCTTTAGAAGTTCCCACTTTTTAGCAACAACGTTTTCACAAAGCCACTTCACATACATTAATCACATTCATCCCCAACTAAAGCTGTGTGGAGGAAACTACGAGGCTGAGCAAGGGTGAGGGTTATGTTGGGTAACACAGCTGATGAATGGCAGCCAAGGATGTCCCTTCAGGACCAGCTTCAGTTTCTAAGCTCTGCCTGCTACACCACAGCTACAGTGGTGGTGTGTTTTTTTGTTTTGCTTTGAAATGTCAGAATCCTCTGAATTCTTTGAAAACAGTTATTCCAGTTTTTATAATAAAATGAATCTCACAGTTTTTGCTCTTAGGAAACTTTTAAGTCAAGGTGGTCCACAAAACTCTCATCTCCATGTTGACATTTCTCATGGATTGTGCTGTATTTTTTTTAACCAACATAATTGTTTTGTTCCTGACTTCCTCTTAGATCAAATCTCTTCAATCTCTGATTCTCACAGTTTGGAAAACAGTGTTATCCTTTCTTTTCTCCGTTTCAAATTACGCTGTGAAAACAGCCAATGGCAGCCAAAGACTTAATATTAGAGGGGGAAAATCCTGTCACTTTTAAACCACAGAAACTTGCTATTGAGGTGGAAATTGTGCAATTGCTTTTGTTATGAGCTATACACTGTCTTAGAAATATGTATGTTCTGGATATAGCATATTGTGGTTTTGTGTTTAGTTTTCCTATTGGCTACTGGGATCTACTTTGGAATTTCTCTTAATTCTCTGAGTGTTACCACATTAGGAATATATCCTGGGCATTCTATTCATTTGACTAGTTTTATACCACCTAGATTACAGGATCCCAGAGTATTTTAGCAAAAAAATAGGTTAAAGGTCATCTATTCTTTCTTCTTGATTATATTTGAGGAAATGGAAAGGATAAGGGACTTAGTGAATGCCATCTAGTTTATTGGTGGTTGAGCCTCCTTGAAGTCTATGTTATCCCTTTTTAAAAATTTATTTTTTATTTGTATATATTCATAGGGTACAAATGTAATTTTGCTGCATTGATATATTGTACTGTTGTGGGCCTTCAGTGTATCCCTCCTGGGAACAATGCACATTGTAGCCAGCAGACAACCTCCCCTCAGCAACCCCCACTCTCGGCTCTCTCCCACACCTCACCCCGTGAATCTCCACTTTCCATCATTCGGCCCTCAGATTCCCTGTGTACACATTATTTAACTCCCACTTACAAGTGAGAACATTTGGTATTTGGGGGCAACTTGTTGCACTTAGGTAATAGTCTCCAGTTCCATCCATGTCGGTGGAAAAGACATTTCATTCTCTTTTATGGCTGAATAGTATTACCCACACACACCCAATTTTTTTTAATCCAGTCTTCACTGATGGACTCTTAGGTTGATCCCATACATATCTTTGCTTTTGTGAATAGTGCTATGAGAAACTTACAAGTTCAGGTATCTTTATGCATCAATTTCTTTTCCTTTGAATATATCCCAGTAGTGGGATTGCTAGATTATGTGGTAGTTCTAATTTTAGTTGTTTGAGAAATTTTCATTGTTTTCCATAGAGATAGAACTAATTTACATTCCTGCCAACAGCATACAAGATTTCCCTTTTCTCTGCATACTTGTCAACATCTGTTATTTTTTGTCCTTTTAATAATAACCATTCTGATTGGTGTAAGATGATACCTAATTGAGGTTTTAATTTGCATCTCTCTGATAATTAGTGATGCTGAGAATTTTTTTATATGCTCATTGGCCATTTGTTTGTCTTTTGAAAAATGTCTGTTGATTTTCTTAGTCCACTTCTTAATGGTTTTTGTTGTTTAATTTTTGGAGGGGATTTTTTTCCCACTGAGTTGAGTTCCTTGTAAATCTTGGAGATTAGTCCCCTGTCAAATGTATAGTTTGCACATATTTTCTCCTTTTCCACAGGGTGTCTGTTCAGTCTGTTGATTACTTCTTTTGCTGTGTAGAAGCTTTGCAGATTACTTAGGTCCTATTTATTTATTTAGTTGCCTGTTCTTTTGAGGTCTTAGTCACTCATTCTTTACCTATGCTAGTGTCCAGCAATGTTTTCCCTAGGTTTTCTTCTAGTATTTTTATAGTTTCAGTTCTTACATTCAAGTCTTTAATCCATTTTGAGTTAATTTTTGCATATGGTGAGGGATGGGGTCCAGTATTATTCTGTACATGGCAATCTGATTTTCCTAACACCATTCATTGAAAAGGGTTTCCTTTTCCCAGTGTATGTTCTTGTCAACTTCATGAAAGACCAGTTGACTGTAAGGACGTCGATGTATTTCTGGTTCTTTATTCTGTTCCGTTGATCTATGTATCTATTTTTATATCAGTGCCTTGGATACCAAACCCTGGGAGGATAATTTAAAGTCAGGCAATGTTATGCCTCTGGCTATTTATTTATTTATTTATTTCATATTGCTTTGGCTCATTTACTCTCTCTCTCTCTTTTTTTTTCTTATTTATTTTATTTTATTTATTTATTATTATTATTATTTTCATTTCTTTATTGTTTATTATTGGGGATTGATTGGGGGTACAATAAACCAGGTTACACTGATTGCATTTTTTAGGTAAAGTTCCTCTTACAATCGTGTCTTGCGCCCAAAAGGTGTGGCACACACCAAAGCCCCACTCCCCTCCCTCCTTCCCTCTCTTTGCTCTTCCTTTCTGATTTCTTTTTTTTTTTTTAAGCAGGAACTCAACTTAATTGTGTCAAGCAGCCGCTTATATATAGCGTGGGGAAGGGGCGGGGAAAGAAGGCGGGGGATGAGGTGTGTGACAGGGTTGGGCCAATGGCAAGGTACCACGTTGGCTGTATCTAGGTAGAGGCAGTTTCAGGCCGGGCCTTGCTGAGTCATTGCTATGCAGAAGTAGCTCGATGGATCTACTTCTAGTCAGGCTCTGGAAGTTGCATTAGGCCTCAGGCACGTGGCAGGGCCCAACAATTCCCTCTTTTGTTTTTGTATGGCGGAAAAACATAGCCCCTGTCTTCAGGTCCTACTGTCTTAAGTGGGATTCGCTGGGAGCAGAGAAGGAAAATCACTCAGAAATGAATGGCTGTGTCCAAAGCTGGTATTCTCTAGTGGAACGAGCCCTGAGCAGGAATAGGGGTCTTGTAATCAGTACTAGTTTTGCTATTGGTGTGCCCTGGCTGCGTTTGAACTCACCAGCCTCCGTGTAAGTGGCTGGTGCTGTAACCACTATGTTATGGGCGTCGAGCCCAGGATTAGTGGTTTTTAAGCAACAGAATCCAATCTCCCAATTTAGTGAAGAGATTAAGAATGGAGCTGTTGTCCAAATGTGTGGCAGTGTACCTCTAGTTCTAGCTTCTTGGGAGGCTGCAGTGGGAGATTTGCTTGAGGCCAGAAGTTTGAAACCAGTAGAGAGGGCAATGTAGAGAGACCCCATCTCTTAAAACATTCACATTCCATGGCTTTACTCTAATCCTATAGAATCTGAATCTCTAGAGACAGAGCCCAAGAATAAGCTTTTTGAGCAAGCACTCCTTCCCTGTCAGGTGACTGGCATCCATTGAAGTGTTTGTGTCCTCCCTAATTAAGTCATTTTTAGAGAACTTCGGGGGTTATATTATTCTAGAGTTCTCACTACAACAGTCCTTCTGACTGTCCAGGGTGAGAGGAAAGAACACAGGAACAGTCAGATAAGCCCATACAAATGAATCACAGTTAGCCAACTGGAAACAGATCACAATGAGATCTCTAGGGCCCCCTTTTCAGGCAGAACATCCTGGCTGACAGGCTTTTGCTCTGCAATTGCACATTTTGTATTTGGAAGAAGTTGTCCATGCATTCCTCTCTTCTTCCGGAGTGGCACTGACAACCTCAGGAATTATTTATTGAATTATCAGGTTTCTTATTAGCACACTAATGGGTTCCTGGGAGCTAGAAGTGAGCATGCCCATGAGACTGTCAAATGAATTTATTTAAGACTTTGAAAGTATGGCAGATTTTTGTAAACTGCAAGGAAGAAAGCCATTCATTCATTCATTCATTTTATTCACTAAACTAGCTTGGCAAATTCATCGGTGAATAATATATTTCCTCTGCTTTTTTTTCAACATTATTGAGATATAATTCACACACCATACAAGTCATCCATTTAAAATGTAAATTCAATTGTTTTTAGTATGTTAACAGAGGTATGCAGTTGTCACCATGATTAATTTTTTAGAACATTTTCATCACTTCAAAAAGAATCACCAGCTGGGTAAGGTGGCTCACACTTGTAATCCCAGCACTCTGGGAGGCTGAGGCTGGTGGATTGCATGAGTTCAGGTCAAGACCAGCCTGAGCAAGAGCGAGATCTCATTTCTACTGAAAAACAGAAAAATTGAAGCAAGAGGATAGCTTGGGCCCTGAGAGTCTGAGGTTGCTCTGAGCTATGATGATGCCATGGCACTCTACTCAGTGCCACAGAGTGAGACTCTGTTTCAAAAAAAAGTGTTATTTTTAATTTTTTTTTTGTTTCAATTTCAGCTGGTTTGTTCATTCTTCTTCATTTGAAGTTTTTCTTTTCTTATTTTATTTATTTATTTATTTATTCTGTTTTTCCTTTAGCGATTCTCTTTCCCTTTGCCTCCCAAGTAGCTGGGATTACACACGCCCGCCACAATGTCTGGCTTTTTTTGTTGTAGTTGGTAGAGACGGGGTTTCACTCTGGCTCACTCCCGCTCATACTGGTCTCAAACCTCCGAGCTCAGGCAATTCACATGCCTCAGCCTCCCACAGTGCTGGGACTATAGGTGTGAGCCACCACGCCCGGCTGAAAAAAAAAAGTATTTTTAATTAAAAAAAAGAAAAGAGGGCAGCGCCTGTGGCTCAATGGAGTAGGACACTGGCCCCATATGCCGGAGGTGGTGGGTTCAAACCCAGCCCTGGCCAAAAACTGCCACAAAAAAAAAAAAAGCTAATTAGCTAATTATCCTTCAGTTCTTCTATCCCCACCCCTAAGCAACACTAACCTATTTTCTGTCTCTATGGATTTGCCTACTCTGGACATTCATATAAATGGAATCATATAATATGTGGTCTTTTGAAACTGGTGTCTTTAACATTGCACAATGTTTCCAAGGACTGTGCATGTTATAGCATATATCAGCACTTTATTCCCTTTTGTGACTGAATAACATTCCATTGTATGGATAAACCCCATTTTTTTTTTTTATCTAGTCATCAATTTGTTGGACGTCTGGATTTTTGCTAGTTTGAAGTAGTATGAATAATGCTGCTAGGAACATTTGTGCTCGAGGTTTTGTGTGGACATGTTTTCTTTTCTATGCATTTGAAGGGCTCCTACTCTAGCAGACACAGGTGCCAAGACAGGTCCACACATAATTACTTCTGCCAAGCAGATGGTACAAGAAATGGACAAGGTAATGCTTCTGCTATGTCGGATGTATGAGCCAAGGAAAAACTTCTTGCCTTCTGAAGGTTTGTTGAAAAATTAACTCACATAAGGCAGATTAATTGTAGAAAAGGCGTATAAAATTTATTAATGTGTATGTGGGGGAGAACGACACAGTGATTCCTCAAACCCCCAGGGGGGTGCAGAGTATGCAAACCATCTTGAGGTTTCAGAAAGAATGGGGGCTCAGAGCATGGCCAAACACAGGTTATGGTACTCAATCAGGTTATAGTAACAAAACACGCCTGGGGTGGTGGCTCACGCCTGTAATCCCAGCACTTTGGGAGGCTGAGGTGGATAGATTGCCTGAGCTCATGAGTTCAAGACCAGCCTGAGCTAGAGTGAGACCCCATCTCTAAAAATAGCTGGGCCTTGTGGCTGGCACCTATAGTCCTAGCTACGAGGGAGGCTGAGGCAAAAGAATCTCTTGAGCCCAAGAATTAGAGGTTGCTGTGAGCTTTGACACCAGGGCACTCTACCACTCTACGGGGCGACAAAGTGAGACTCTGTCTCAAAAAACAAACAAATAAACAAAAATAGGTGAGGAGATCTGGCTGGCCAATTGCTGTGAGCTGTGACATAGTGAGACTGTCTCAAAAACAAAAACAAAAACAAAACATGGTCTTCTTATGTAGATAAATCCTTACAGGTAGCTGCCTTCAGAGAGAAGATGATAAATGTTTCTTTTATTCCTTTAAAGATGTCAGATTCTCAGTTGATTGTCCCTAGATCCAGACAAGAGATCTGGCTCCATCAGTGCAGATTTCTATAGATGCAAATCTCCCCCAGAAAGACAGATTTTCAGGGCTTGCTGGCTCTCTGATTGCCATCTCAAAATATGCCACGGAAATATTTTGATTGATCTATTTTGATTTCTTTCAAGGGACAAGTTCCCTTACATTTCTACATGTTAGTTTTCTCATGAGTAAAATGAGATCAATATTTTCTTTACCTTATAGGATTGCTGTGAGAGTTATGTGAAACAATCCGTATTAAGGGTTTAGCCCCAAACTTCACACACAGTAAATTTTCATTTTCATTCCTAAAAGTAAGTATACTGATGAGCCATTTACTGTAGCAATAGTAAAGTCTTCATTCATTCAAAAAGTGTTTATTAATATTTGTTATGTACTCCATACTCTGAGAGAAATACAGTTGATCAAAACAACTCTTACCCCCCAGGAATTTGTAATCCGTAATCTGAATGGCAAAACCCACTAACATACATCATTTCCATATATTGTGAATCCATATATTGAAGTAATATATGCCAGTGATATTATACTGTGACATTTTACTGTGATTACTGAAGGTCCCACAATTGCTATAAGAGCCACGGAGAAGCATTTAAAAATCTTTTTATTTTATTTTATTTTTTTTGTTATGGTGCCAGTAGCACAGTGGTTATGGCACCAGCCACATACACTGAGGGTGGCAGGTTCGAACACAGCCTGGGCCAGCTAAACAACTGCAACAACAACAAAAATAGTCGGGCGTTGTGATGGGTGCCTATAGTCCCAGCTACTTGGGAGGCTGAGGCAAGGGAATTGCTTAAGAAGAGTTTGAGGTTGCTATGAGCTGTGATGCCACGGCACTCTACGGAGGGCAGCATAGTGAGACCATGGCTAGGCAGAGTGGCCAGGTGGAGTGGCTCACGCCTGTAATCCTAGAACTCTGGGAGGTCAAGGTGGGTGGATTGCTTGAGCTCATGAGTTCAAGACCAGCCTCTACTAAAAATAGAAAAACTGAGGCAAGAGGATAGCTTGAGCTCAAGAGTTGGAGGTTGCTGTGAGCTATGATGCTATAGCACTCTACTCAGGGCGACAGCTTGAGACTATCTCAAAATAAATAAATAAATAAAATAAAATAAAAAATTTTTAAAAAATCTTTTTATTTTTTTTTTGAGACAGAGTCTTACTTTGTTGCCCTCAGTAGAGTGCTGTATTGTCATAGTTCACAGCAACTTCAAACACTTGGGTTTGAGCAATCCTCATGCCTCAGCAGACTACAGGTGCCCAAGCACAATGCCTGGCTATTTTTTTTAGAGACCAGGTCTTACTCTTGTTCACTGCTCTTTAACTCCCAAAGTGCTGAAATTATAGGTGTGAGCCACCATGCCTGGCATCCAACACAGATTTTGAAGAGATCATGGCAGTTGTTTTATAAACTGTCCCACATTCTGGATTTGCCTGATTATTTATTTGTATGTTAATGTGTTCCTCTATCCCTTGAATTTCCTGTAAACTGAAGCCAACTCTAAAGGCCTGATTTTAGGCTCAATATTTTAGGAGCCAAAATGGGTGGAGCTGTGTAGTCTCCTATCAGGAGAGAAAAAAGAGAAAAACTTTCATCTGAGGAATGCAAGTTCTTTTAGATTATCAGATCCAGAGAGACATTAAAATGAGTCAGCAATCACATCCTACTTCCAGCTTTGAGCTATGTGTTCATCTCTAAAACTACTTGCTGTGGCCATGAACCCCTGTAAATTAGCCTAGTAATGCTGCGTTGGACACTGTAACCCACACCATAGTTTAACAATGTATAGCCATTCAATAATCAAAGTTATTTCAGCAACCCAATGAGAATTCCTGGCAAACAACTTTGTATCAATCTGCTCCCTGTTTCTCCCTTTTTGCCTTTGAAAACTTGTTTGTAACAAAGGCTGAATGAAGCTCATATCCAAGGTTACTTTGGGCTGAGTCTTTACAGGGGCTGTCCTCACTTTGACTCAAATAAACTTTGAATTAAATTTTGCGCCTCCATCTCTTACTTGTAGGTCAACACAAGGCACTTAATCCTGGTTGTCTCATGGCTGGTGTGTGGTCCCTAGGTTAAAGTGATGATGGGCAGATACAAGAGGAAGAAACTCTTAACTATGTTCAGGGGAAGGGTGGAAAAGTCTTCGCCAGCAATGGCATTTGAATTGGGCTTTTAAAGGTGTGTAAGAGTCTACTGGGTGGAGAAAGGGAAGAAAGGCTTTCCAGGTATAGGTGGAGGCACAGTACAGGGAAATACAATGACAAGCTTGAGGAAGTAGGAGGTGATGGCCTAATGTGGGCTGAGAATTATTATAATAACAAGCAGCACTTAGGGTGAGTTTACTGTGTTCCAGGAAGTATGCTAAATGGCTCATTTAATGCTCAGACTGTCCTAGTGGATGAGTAATACACCCCCATTTTAAGGATGTGGAAATCAGGGTTAAGCAATAGGCGGTAACTGACCTAAGTCATATAGCTAGCAACTGGCAGACTCAGAAATTGACCTGATGACCAGATACCTGAGCCTCTACTTTTAGAATTGCTCATCACTTGGGGAATGATGTTATGGAGGTAGGTTGGAGCAGATGGGAGACAGGCCTTCTCTGCCATTCTAAGGAGTTTGGACGTTATTCCAATGGTACTGAGGAGCCAGCAAAGGTTTCTTCGAAAGGGTGAGCTTGAGTGTGCTGGACAATGCTCACCTGCTGCCCTGTGAAGGGTGCATATGTCGCTGTCAGGTTGGAAGATGAGCGCTCAGGTTTCACGTGAGCTGGCCCAGGGATGAAGGGAGAAATTCAAGAGTCTCCCAGACCTTGCCCACAGGCTGTTACTCTCAAGGACAAGAGGAGGAGCAGGAGAGGCTAGTTGCTCCACGTGACTCCGGCCCGGTTTCTAAAGCACCAGCGTTAGGCTGGAGCCGGGGGACTGCGGTGGGGACACGCATTACTCGCTTCTGCCCGAATGCCTGGCATTTGACAACATCCAGTTGGCCACTCCGTGGTGGGATGTGAGCTGCAAAGACAGAGTGAAAGGACCAACTTTAACCTCAGAGGCCCAGAGAAGGGAAGAGATTGGCCCAAGGTCACATAGCCAGATGTTTTCATAAGCAAGTTTAGAACTTGAGTCATACCTTTTTTTTTTTTTTTTTTGAGACAGAGTCTCACTTTATTGTCCTTGGTAGAGTGCTGTGGCGTTACAGCTCCCAGCAACCTCCAATTCCTGGGCTTAGGCGATTCTCTTGCCTCGGCCTCCCAAGGAGGTAGGACTACAGGTTGAGTCGTGCCTCTCGACTGCAAAGTCCACTATTCATTCTTGATCGAATTTATTTCAGATGACAAGAGGAATCAAGACACTATTGCTGAGGGCTGGCTGTTAAAATACCAGATACTCTGGGATTTTTATTACTAATTAAAATCTTTTTATTGGCTTGGCGCCTGTGGCTCAAGCAGCTAAGGTGCCAGCCACATACACCTGAGCTGGCAGGTTCGAATCCAACCCCGGCCCACCAAACAATGACAGCTGCAACCAAAAACTGACAGAGTGTTGTGGCCGGCGCCTGTAGTCCCAGCTGCTTGGGAGGCAGAGGCAGGAGAATCGCTTGAGCCCAGGAGTTGGAGGTTGCTGTGAGCTGTGATGCCACAGCACTCTACCCAGGGCGACAGCTTGAGGCTCTGTCTCAAAAAAAAAAAA